>WAAB01017681.1:0-12553 GCA_013389865.1 Piaya cayana
TGGGAGGTGCTCCAGCCCCTTGAAGCCCCACCTTTGTAGCCCTCCCTTGGACCCATTCCAACAGTACTATAATCTTCTTATGTTGAGAATTCCAGAACTGGACACAATACTCCAGATGAGGTCTCACAAGAGAGGAACAGAGGAACAGAAAGAGGGCAGAGTCATCTCCTTTGATCTTGTTTTGATGCAGCCCAGGATACGGTTGGCCTTCTGGGTTGCAAGTGCATGTTGCCAGCTCATGTCAGACTTCTCATCAGTTAGCATCCCCAGCTCCATCTCCACAGGGCTGCTCTCAATCACATCACCCTCCATCCTGTATTAAGTCTGTGGATTGCCGTAACCCAGGTGTAGGACTTTGCATTTCATTTTGTTGAACCTTAAGAGACCCATTTCTCCAGCTTGTCTAGGTCCCTGGATGACAACTTGTTCTTCTGGTGTGACAACTGCATCACTCAGCTTGGTGTCATCTTCAGACTTGCTGAGAGTGAATTGAATCTCACTGTCTAGAGCATTAATGGAAATATTAAACAGCACTGGCCCCAGTACAGACCCCTGAGAGCACCACTGTTGATCACCTCTATCCAGACATAGTGCAACCATTCAAACAATTCCTTATCCACCAAACAGTCCACCCATCAAATCCATATCTCTTCAATTCAGACAGAAGGTAGTTGTGGGGAACTGTGTCAAAAGCTTTTACAGATTACATCCATTTCTTCTCCCATGTCTGCTGATGTGGTCACCACATCATAGAAAGCCACTAGTGGTCAGGCAAGACATGCCCTTGGTGAAGCCATGCTAGCTGTCTCAAATTACCTCCCTGTCCTCCATGTGCTTTAGCATAGCTTCCAGGAGGATCTGTTCCACGATCTTCCCAGGTACAGACGTAAGGTTGACAGGTCAGTAGTTCCCAAGATTGTCTTTTCTACCCTTTTAAAAATGGGCACAATGTTGCCATTCTGTCTGTCACCAGGGACTTCTACTGACTGCTATGGCTTTTCAAATATTGTGGACGGTGCCTTGGCCACCACATCAGCAAATTCCTTCAGAACTCTAGGATGCATCTCATCAGGTCCCATAGATTTACATATATTCAGGTTCCTCAAATAGTCATGAATCTGATCTCCCTCTACAATGGGAGGGACTATATCCCCTTGGTCTTCATCTTGCTGTCCATGACCAAGGAGGGGCAAGGAGACTGGTTGACAGTGAAGACTAAGGCAAAAGAATTGTTGAGTACCTCAGTATTCTCTTCATCTGTTAATACGAGGTCACCATTTTAATTCATCAGTGGGGGTATGCTTTCTTTAACCTCCTTTTTCTGGCTGACATATCTGTAGAAGTCCTTCTTGTTATTCTTTACTTCCCTTGCCAAGTTCAGCTCCAGCTGCACTTTGACTCTCCTGATCACATCCCTACACAACAGGGTAACGTCCCTATACTCTTCCCAGGTCACCTGTCCCTGCTTGCACTGCCTGTGCAGTTCCCTCTTGCTCTCCAGTTTAACCAGCAGGTCTCAACTGAGCCACACTTGTCTCTTCCCTTCCCTGCCTGATTTCCTTCATCTGTGGATGAAGGAAAAGCACTTTTGTGCTCTATGGAAAGCGCCCTTAAATATTTGCCAGCACTGCCTTCCTACTGCTTTGTTCTCCACTAACAGAGTTATCTAGTCAGCTTACCTTCTCCCATGTTTCCCTGCCCCATACAAACTAGTGTGTTCTCCTGTACGATAAGATATGCTAGGGAAGAGGATGATCTGTGTCTGCTGTAGAAAGCAGCAGTTCCAACATCAGTCAGTGTGTATTAGTGTGGAAAAAAGCAAAGATAGAAACAGGGTACTCTCCAAAATTTTTTTCTTCCCATTGCTGTTTCTCCATTCTCATCTCTTTTTCATTACTCTCATGCACTTTTCATGACCTCCACTGGTAATGAATCAACAAGAGATCCCACTGACTGACAACCAGCACATAGCTAGAGACTCCAGAAAGAATCACATTTTCTATATTTCCTTGCCCTATCACAACTTCCCAGAGTAAGGCACAAGCTGCTTGTTTCCCCAAGACCCCATCCCCAGAGACATTTTCCAGTGATATGAAGCAGCAATAGGAAGATATCACTAAATGAGCAAGTAGATTCTTTGGTGTTCCTTCTGTGTGCTGCACTGCAAGTCTACGCAGAGCTTCACGGATCAGTACAACTCAGGATAAACTGACTTTTTCTAATATCTTCCATGTGGCGTCACAGATGGAGTAGAAACTACACACAGGGGATGGTGTCACAGGCCCTCATGCATCCCCATGGCCCTGCTCCCAGCAGTACAGCAAGATCTGAGGGAAACACTCCCATCTGGTGTTCCTGAGATAGGAAGAAAACCTATATAACCCAGATCAGAAGTGGGGAAATTGTGCCCTCACCTCATGACTCCCCTTCACCACACCACTACAGGAACAGGACTACAGCAGGTAATGCAAACAACCATCATTGTACTTGATTAAGTATTATCGGTAAGGCATTGAGAACAGCCGCCTTCAGGCCAGAAGAGATTTACTTGTTCATGCCCTAAGGAGTTCCCATTCTACACCAGTATAAACCAATACTGTCCCATAGATTCAACACTACATGCTGAAATAAGTAAGGTTACACATGAGACCCTGCTATTTTCAGATATCACTGAAATTATAATTCTGGAGATCTTGACTTTGTGTGGCTTTAAATCTGATCTTCAACAGTGTAATAAGAAAAAAGAAAGGATCAGAGGAAGAGGGAAGGGCTGAATTTATATACAACAAATAGTTCTTGTCTTTGGCTGTTGAGAGACTTTGCTGCTGAAAAATAATACTTCAGGCTTTCATGGGATCTCAACAAAGAGTTTTTAGGCCTCATTTCAGGGTGCAGAGAACAGTTAAGTGCTACTAGTTACACTGTTTACACAGAAAAATTAACTGGTCCAAGTATGATTATCTTGTATAAAATTCATTAGCTCATTAACCTCAAACAAGATCAAATACAAGAACCTAGGTGTACACACTTTTCTTCTTTATTCCTGGAGAAAAGTCACTTTTGTTGATATCAGGAAAGATTTAAGAGAAAAAGGAAAGATGTATGATGAGAGAAAAGTATTGGTAGTAAACCCAAGTGAGAAGACATGAGAAAGTGCAATGATTGTGTTAGGGACGGTACATTGATTCTTCTGCTGTGGTGGTGGGATGATGAGGGTGCTCTAAAACATCCAGACTCTGCTCTTCCAAAGTTCAGGTAAGCCTTAGAAATCACTTCAAGGGAAAGTCCCCAGCCTGCTGAAGTCATACAGATTTGTCATCTCTCATGGTGCCTGGACTACACATTCAAATCCTAGGGTAATCAGTAGAGCCAGTAAGAGCTTAAGATCCATTTTCCTGGGCAGCCAAATAAGTGGTCAAACTGAAAAGCAACAGCAGAAGTATGAAGTCGCTCAGCATTCTTAGTGACTACAAAAATTAAGTAGTACATAGACACAGGCATACGTTTTATGCCAGGATTTTCCCATATATATAACAGAACAGTCATTATGGAATCTGTCAGAAGCTAAATGATGTCCTGGTCTTATCAACAGAGAAGCAATTAGCTCTTACTGTTAGTGTAAGCAATTTCAACTGTGGAACAAAAAAGCACTTAAAAATCAAATAACAAATGACCGCAATATGACCATTTTGTGTGCTGACAATGCTCCAACTTCATCCTGGTGATTTTAAGTGCACACAAGGTGGCCTGAGTGCTTTCAGCATATTCTTCTAACACTACTGTTCTCTCCTGGATGTGAATCACATTGTTACATCTCACAGCATATGCAGGGAAAGACTATACAAGAGAAAAAGGCTACATTACAATTCCTGGGCAAATTGGTACTCAAAATACCGATAACTGTTACTATTGAGGCTCAGTCCAACAACAAGTGATAACTGGACCATAAACAGCCATTTGGGGCATGATTAATAGCCATATGCTCAAATACTGGGTACAAGGAAAACTGCAAGTTTGTGTGTACTGATGGCTAGGCAGCAGTACTAAGCAAAGCCACACCTAGCATCATAATGGTGGCCCAGACAGATTCAGTCAGTAGTTTTCATCCAAGAAAAAGACAATCTCGGTGCCAAACGGGCTTTTTGTCTCTGACATTTACAGCACGTGCCATGGGACAGCTCAGGGCAGAGAATGGGAAGTTTATTTGCAGTGGCTGGAAGAGTTTAGACAGCTGTTTCTTTCCACTGCCTTTCTGAAAGCCTTGGAACAACAAACTTGTGGAGAATGCTACCTCCAAAACATTGATCAAGAATGCGTCTGCAGGGAATTCAACTTCAAATACATAAAAGGTTACAGCAAAAGCAGAAAGGAATGTTCCACCCATGGCAGCGGTGGAACAGACCAGACAGTGGGCATATTGCAGCAAGCTAGCTGGATGCGAGTTAGACATCATGAGAAGCTCTCAGGAGTGAGTTGCAAAGGAATGGTAACAGAAGTAACCCATCTTGTCACAGAGGAAGGAGATGAGTTTGGTCAGCTCCTTCCCAACTTGCAAATGTTCACATTCCACAGGCAGTAAAACCACACAGGTATTAGAGCCATAGCAAGTTAATAGTTACATACAACTGAGAAGTTTCAAGCAAGAAAGGACTTCCAGGGAAAGACCAGAGAGTACTCATAGGAATTCCCTGAGGGGTCAGGACCAGCACAGGATACAGCAACCTTCCTGAGTTTATCATATGCATTTCAGATTCATTTTAAGGCTGAAATGATCCTTGACCAGATATTTTTTTAAAAGAAAGTCTTTCTAATTGAGGCAGTTTTTCCCTGTGCTAATGAAAACTCCTTCATGGTTAATTCAGTCTCCTGATATTTTAAGAGCAGTGATGTTGTGGTATTATACAGCTATCACAGAAATTTACCACTTCAGGACAGATGGAGCAGTGGTGTTGATGAGTAATAATTAAGCGAAGTCATTAAGGGGTCTTCTACTCATTGAAGACATCCACCAAAGATATGTATATGGAAAGCAGATATAACTTCTTCTGCTAGCAATATCCTCATAGATGTCTAGAGGACCCTTTTTATCTTTAGATTAATTAATTAAAGGGGCTGTATTTGAATCACAACTTCTGATTCTCTTTCCTAAGTGTTAAATTATTTTAGAAGCTTTGTGTCTTATCCTAGAGTTACAAAATTCTTGTAACCATTGAAGACTGATCCACTATGTCTCACTGTAAAGTTTCTAATTTTGAACAACCAGATAAAATAGATATTTAAAACTTTGTATCCAAGGAACTCCACAAAGTCGCAAGGAAAACTGTCCCAACTCCATCCCCAAAAGGTACAAATGCATTGTTATTTCAGTACACTATATTTTGGGTAATCTGAAAAGTAAAGTGATGGCTTAATGAACAAGGGCATTTGTTATTTTCTCAGTGGAAAAGAAGGATCACAGAAATTGACCATTACATGGATAAAAATGATTTCGTACAGACTAAAATACAGTGAGAGCCATCAGACTCTATTAGCAGATTAGTGACAAGCACCACCTTGTCAAGAAGAAGCTAGCTGGTGATAGGTCTGACCTGAACCTTGTTAAAATGGTTACCTGCTCCATGCAAGTCTTTATTTACCTTCTCTAATACACTTCTTAAGTTCTGCTTTCAAGCTACACATGCAGGATCAACAGCCCATCCCATTTTCAGCCTGACACAGGATTTCATCTGTATGTTGGATGCCCTGTCCATCTGGAATCCTCTGAAGGAAAGGCCTCGTGAGAACACAGAGAAGGGAGGCCAGTGCATGGTCAGAGTTCTGCATCCTTTGCTGTGCAACGACCACTAGTGGCACTGGGAGCAATGGTGGAGTGGGCTCAAACTCCAAGAAAGTAATTTCAGTTTGTTGCCTTCACCAGGATCTGCAACAGTCCAGGCAGGTAGAGAGGCTAGCTCCAGTAGTGGTCTCAGCATTTACATCCAGAAAATACACATTGGAGACAGAAATCACTAAATTGGGTTGGATGGAAGGCTTGAAATCTAGCACATGGGCTGAGCACTGAGACCTTTGGAGACAGTACCAAATAATACACAGCTGGGAGTCCCCAAGTAAATCGAACACCTGCACCATTGCAGGCTATAGCAGCAGCATGCTGAACAAACACCCTTAAATTAATCTGCATTGGAAGACAAGACCTGCTCACACCCTGGCTCAAATGACGGGGAGCAGAGCACTGCTTGTAGTGGTTTGCACAGGACTTGGAGAAAAGAGTAGAATCCTGAGATCCTGAACAGAGATGCTGGCAGGAAGACGAGGTTAAACTGCAGGCTTCCTGCAACCAAGTCCCTTAATGAAAGAGACAAGTGTAACGGTAGGGGCTACTCTGCATCACATGTGTCTGGTAATGACACAAAATACTGCTGGTGAAAGCCATGTGAATACAAACCTGGGTAAAATATCTGTTAAGTTATTTGCAGAGATAGAGCAGAATCACAGTTGCTTCATCGATGAGAGCGACTATCCATCCCCAATTTTTGGATGAGAGTCCATAGGCTATGACAGGGTCATATAAATCCATTGCCCTTTTCTCCCAAGATAAAAGAACATAGGACAAGAGGATAGTAAGCACATGTTAAATAGCTTGCTTGTCCCTTGTTATTATCCTCCTTCTTCCTACATAATAACCTTCTCTATTTATATTCATTTCTACATTTAGTGCTTACTGAAGACTACAGACTTGTGTTTGATGTTCAGCTGAAGATATGATTCATCACAATACTCGTTTTTACAATGGGAAAAGGCAGTGGTAGAAAAAAACAGATGAGACTGCTTTTCATCCTGGTAACCATGTAACCTTTGCATGAACTTGGAAAGTCATACAAAGAAGGGTAGCCTCAGCCTATCTGGAATTATTCACAAAGTTTTCTGAATGCTGCATGATCTCCCCTAGCAGTATCTGATCTCTCTTTCTTTAAAGAATGCTTGTTAAAGATAGTGAGCAAATCACCCATCCCTTGTCCCACCATTTCTGCTGTTGTTTTTAAAAACAAGATGTAAAAAACATTCTATTTTTTACAAAAAGTTTTTAAAAAACAGATGTTATCATTTCTATGTCTGTAGTCCCAAGAATGAAAAACAAGGAGCATAGCTCAATTATTAACTTGTTTTTCATGCTCTAACCTGCACCTAGAGCCACCAATGTTATGACTCCCAACCAGGTGTCCAGAAGGTAGCACAACACCCCCTTCCCAGCCACCAACAACAATCCCCCAAGAACAAGCTACTGCAAAGTCACTGAATGCAAACAGCCAAAGAACCTCTGATATGAACTCACAACAAAAAATAATCTAGCATTTCTCCTTATGAAAATTGCTGGAGCACCTGACTTTTTATCATGGACTACACATGCTCAAACCCTCCTATGCACCTTCATGTGAAAAATGCCGATGTTCTTGGGGTAAAAATATCCCTTTGCAAAGAAGCTTATTGATAGCTACTATTTAGCCACAGTTTTATAATTTTCTTTCCACCGAAAATAGATTTACCTCTCTCTTTTCCAGACCACCTGATTTTCCTTAAACTAAGTAATGCCATCTAACACGGCGCAGGCCAGAGAACTTCACAGACAAATCAATATGATTTCAAATGAAGTCCTGGTTTATTGAGGGTTAACTAGTTTATATAGGGCAAGCAGGCCAAAAAACCTCAGGTGAACTCCCATTGGTCACTGCCCTAGCAACCAACCTCTCATGGCAACCGCCCATCCCAAAATCTCCCTGCCGCCAGCCTGAAAAGCTCCTTCCCCCACTTCAAACCACTCCATTAACATAACACAACAGAGTCATCGAAAATCTTTGTGACTCTCCCAACTCCACTCTGCCAGGGCACTTAAAGAACAATCCCAACAGCCATCCTATTGGAGAACAGACATAGCAGGGTTAGATGACATTATAATTTAAGAATACAATTTAACTCTAACTTTTGACATCAATATGAAAGACTGAAATTCCACTGGAATACATGAATTCATTAAACAAAATTTATTTTAATTCTTCATAATGTATTCATTACAATAAGAAATAGTATAAACTACCTCCAAATTCACAGTCACTGTTATGTACATTGTAGTCACATTTTGAATTGGTCCAAAATGTCCTTGAGCTACTCCCATCGTAAGGAACCAACATCCACCTCTCAAATGTAGCTCCTAGCAGAGGCACAGGCTCTCACTAAGGCATGCCACCTCACCATTGGGAAGGGTGTATGCCTGAGTGTGTGGAGACCTGAGCACAAACCCAGGTTCCACCTGGGAGCATTTCAGCAAGCATGCCCACACAACTCAGCCCAACCACAACTCAAGTTTCACCATGTGTCCCCCTCTTGGTACTGATTCCCAGTTTTGCAACATCCATGGATATTCAAGTCTCCCAGAGAGCCAGTCTGTGACATGCCTCTGGTCTAGGCATCACTCCATCTGTACTTTACTTTTGGTGGGCAGTAAAAGTCATTTCTGCATAACACGTATGCTGCAGCTGCCAGTGTCAGTGTCAGTGCCAGCCCCAGTCCCAGCCACTCCTTCCTCCTCTCTTCTTCTTCTTCCCCTCACTGGATGTCCTAGGGCAGCTGTTTAGGGTGGGCACAACTGGATCATGGGACCAATGTGAATTTTGTGACAAAACTGGTGCCCTGCTGTCAAAGAGAGCCAAGATGAGGAGATCAGGAAATCTGTGCTGCTGAGCTGCCTCTGCTTCCAAGCAAAAGCCTTGTTCAAGTCTAGCCTCAGTGACACCACAAACTGGGATTCTAGGTCTGGGAGCCTCATGCAACATTTTAAATTGCACTGCTACTTACACAGACTCTCACAGCAACACCAGCAGACACTAGCAGGAGTCTTCTTTACACACACACACTGTACCTCCAGACTATTTCCAAATAGCATGCGACTTCCCAGCTCCCCTCTCTGCTCTGCATCAGCTTTACTCCTTCCTTTCCTCTCTCCATCTCTGCCTGCATACCTCACTGGTGGGGCATGGGACTTGGCACTCATGCAAGTGCTCCAGAGAGGCTCAGGAGGAGACCTGGGTAATGCAGGACAACATTGAAATGGCTGTGATAGGCATCCAGGAGTTAGCATTTTCTACATGAAGATAATTTCCAGTCCCAGTCCCACTCTCCCTTCCATCAGCATGGGTCTGGCCACAAACTCCAGAAAATCTTCCCCCAAATGGATGAAGAAACTGAAAAAGGCAAATCAGGTGCAGCAATTTTTAATTCCTATCCCCATCCTTCCCCACGTCCCTACTAAAAAGCAAAGATTGAAGCCCATCTCCCTCCTTGTTATTCCTGCATTATAATTGTTTGTAAATGCCTTTTTTTCTTTAATTACCCCTTCCTGCATATACATGAGAATGACAGGGTAAAGAATAATCCAACATAGCAATTGAATTACAAAAGCATTGCACACAACTGTCCTATTAACTTCAAAGCAGTGATGTGTTATAAAATGCAAAGTGCAGAAAAGGGGACAGTAATTTGTTTATAAATATGTTAATTAGGTGGAGCAAATGCCATATTGCCTGAGAAAATAAAATCACTGATTGCAAAGTGTGCCTTCTAGCATGGATTTCACAGGGAAAAAATTAGTTAATAAAACTACCTTTATGCTTCTTATTACAGCTTTTTAGCATAAATGGCTAATAACCAATTTACATTAATGGTGTTGGCACAAATGTAAATTAGGGTCTTTTTGTTTGTATTGTTGAAGTGCAATTCTATTGCCAGACAATTGTATTTGGCCATTTCATTAGCTGGAGAGATCTAAGAAACAGATATAGTTCCAGGGCCTGCCCAAGGAATATTAATGTGGAAATGAAATTGCACCTTACACCTGGTTACAAGCTGGGGCCTCACAAAGAACTCATTTTCACATGCAAGCCTGTTACTCCATCACACATGCTGGCATAGAGAGACCATGTCTTGAGCAGGCTGGTACTTTCTCAAATCATGTTTAGAAAACATGTTTTCCAGTCTCACGTGGCATTTCAAGATTTCAGTTGTTTTCCTGTTCCAAGTCATGAGCACCAAGGTCTTGGGAAGATACCCTAACAAAACAAGACAGCTGGAAAAGCATGACCGTAGTCTGGGGTCATACACATAAAAGAGAAGGGAACCTGCTTCCACAGGCATAGCAGTTCCACAAGCGGAAAAGCCAGCAGGTGTGTCAGAAATGGGACTGTCCCCATCCATATAGGCTGCACTCTCCAGGTCTGGCTCACCTCTCCCAGCAAATATTCTCCCACTCCTGACTGATTTAGAGCACAGCACTTTTCTCCTTCCTATAACAAAACCATTTCCCTGTAGCCAAGAGATGCGCCTTGTATTTTCTCCAACATAATGATGTGGCAACTTGCATGGGATTTACACCACTGCTTCTTTACATTCCTCAGGGTGATGGCTTTCAATGCTTGATACCTAGAAAAAGGGATGATTTCAACAAAATGATTTTTATCAGTTCAGATGGCAGGTGGAGGAAAGAGTCTTTACACCCTACTAAATGAATGATTCTGCCAGCCAAGGATCAAATGGAAATGTTGGCAAATGATGGGTGAGGCACACAAAAGCCACACAACCCCATCGGCTATCACGATAGAGGTTTCCCATTTCAGGCCTCATTCATCTGGGATCTTTCATATTTACAGAGTCCTTTTTTAGTCATCCTATGTAAGCAGCTACTGTATATGCTGAAAGCAAATTTTCCCATATAGTTAAGTGTGCTGCTCGAGGTACAATACATCATGAATCTATATCCAATTTCATTACTTTTTATGTGATATTGATACAAAAGCATCCTTGTTTTTTAGATGAAAAAGAGAAGAAGGCTTTTTGTCTTTATACAGCAGTTAGCTGTTTTCCTTTCACAAGCATAGAAGGCAATAGACATTCTGTACAGTATGAGTATTTCGGAAAAGAGAAGCGTGTGTTTGCTGTGTTTAATTTCACTTCCAAGCATGCTATATTTTGTGCCATCAACACCAGTGCAATATCTCCAGAAAAACCCTGATGAACCACAGAATATTTTTATCCTTTTGAACATGAACAACCATTTTAAAGAATCATGTAATATCCATACATATGCCAGCCACAGCCCCCTTTCATCCTTTTGTAAGCAATGTAATCCTAGCAGACGAAAAGTAGATCTCAGTCTTGTATTTCTGTTGCTCTGCTATAAATCAAGAATAATTTCATTAAAATTCATCAGATTCTGCTGACATAATTTCAACATAAATGAGGTCAGATACAGGATTCATGACCTCTGGATCTTCTTGCCCACTACATGCACAGAACATAATGAACTAAGGAAACATAGTAGGCAAGATCATACTGTTCCTGTAGTACACAAATATTAAAGGCAATTAACACATCAGTGTTACAAGATGAGTGTAATGAATGGCCAAGACTTAAATTAAAATTGGAATTAAAAGAAAGGATAATCACTTGTCTGGAGTCCTCCCAGGAGGAGGATTTTACACTTTTCAGTATTTCAAAACTTTAAAAACCCTATCATATAAGGTCAACACACCAAGCTTGTTCTGGTTTGGTAATTACTTAAAGTACTTACCACCTGACTGCAATTAGGTGGACTAAGTGAAAGACTTCCATGCTTAAGCAACAAGAGCAGTGCTCCAGCTGGCTCATGAGGTTCTCTTGCGTATTATGAACAACACAAATATCAAATTGAGCTAATTATGATTATTGTTAAATTTATATTATCGAATCCAAATCTCATTACCTGACTAAAACCATTCCCAAGGGGTTTCATAGGGTTTGGATAAGATCTACAATAACAAATGCCAAGTTTGTAGGGTCAAAATGAGCTGACTACACTAGCATAAACTCAGCATAACTCATAAGTCAGAGGAGCTACTCTGATTTATGAGAGACTGAGAGAGGAATTTAACCATAAGTGGTTTGTGCTGGAATACAATGTGCTTCTCACTTTATAGCAGCCTGAATATTACGGATTTTTTTTTTATTTGAACTGTAACTGTTATATGTTCTTATGGTGGGTTTACAGTGTTAAGATACGCCATTTAATCATAGAATCATAGAATAACCAGGTTGGAAAAGACCCACCGGATCATCTAGTCCAACCATTCCTATCAAACAATAAACCATGCCCCTCAGCACCTCGTCCACCTTTGCCTTAAACACCTCCAGGGAAGGTGAATCAACCACCTCCCTGGACAGCCTGTTCCAGTGCCCAATGATACTTTCCATGTAAAAATTTTTCCTGATGTCCAGCCTGAACCTCCCCTAGTGGAGCTTGAGGCCATTCCCTCTTGTCCTGTCCCCTGTCACTTGGGAGAAGAGGCCAGCACCCTCCTCTCTACAACCTCCTTTCACGTAGTTGTAGAGAGCAATAAAGTCGCCCCTCAGCCTCCTCTTCTCCAGGCTAAACAACCCCAGTTCCCTCAGCAGCAAATCTTAAGACTCATCCTCCAGCCCTTTCACCAGCTTTGCTGCTCTTCTCTGGACTCACTCCAGAGCCTCAACA
>WAAB01017681.1:12692-46594 GCA_013389865.1 Piaya cayana
ACCCTCCAGCAGACTGACACTTCCAGCCAGCTTAGTAGCATCTGCAAACTTCCTCAGGGTGCACTAACTTCCTTCATCCAGGTCATTGATGAAGACATTGAATAGGGCTGGACCCAGCACTGAGCCCTGGAGAACCCCACTTGTGACTGGCCTCCAGTTGGATTTAACTCCATTTACCACCACTCTCTGGGCCCGGCCTTCCAGCCAGTTTTCTACTCAGGAGAGTGTGCACCTGTCCAGGCCAGAGGCTGACAGTTTCTGCAGCAGAATGCTGTGAGAAACTGTGTCAAAGGCTTTACTGACACTGAGGAAGGCCACATCCACAGCCTTTCCCTCATCCTGTAGCTAAGTGCATGATTCTTCCAGTAGAAGTATTGGTTACAACCTATAGTAGGGCAGGAAAGCTTTTAGTGCAGCATAGACTTTGAGTGAAATCCAGCCTATACTCACACTTCAGTGGCTTTCTGTTCTCACTTGACATCAATAATGTTGCCTGAGAGGGTAGGAGAGATGGTTTTGGTCAATTGTACATGTACAATTTTTACAGAATCATCTTGACTTTGACAGAAATAATAATTGATGAAGACGATTGTGAAGATTCTGGGGTACAGGAAAAAACTGTTTACTGTTTCACTTTAAAGGCAAGAATGGGAGATAAAAAATGAGTAATCACACAAGCTACAGGCAGGTATGGAGCAGTATGTTTAGGGGTATACGGCTACTAATAAACTCATACACTAGTAGTTCTTTGTGAATAAAAAGCTTTGTGCAGCTTGCTGCAGCTGCAGATCACATTTCATGTGAAAGCTCTACCTGCTGCTCTGAAACACTGAACAGGTTAAAAATCTAGGTAAAATTACATCTGATTCTCCAGGAGCTGGCTGTTGAGGCAGCTCTGATAACTGGGAGGCTACCCAGAGGTGCTCCCCAGCTGTGAGTGTGAACAAGCCCATCTGCCTCCAGTGTGGTGGAAGGAGAGGTGACATAGGGCTCCCCACAGGGCACCAGCAGACACCTGCATGTCTCCCCAATATGCAGAAATTGCGGTGTTTTGCAGGTAAATAAAGCTACCTCCAGGGAAAGGGAATTGTTGTTTGTTTTCAGTAGTTACCTCTTGCAAGGAAAAAGCCTACTTCTTTATCACTGGGAATAGAACTGTTTATAAGAAAAGGCCAGTCTTTCCAGAGCAGTCCTACAGATGTATGAAGCTCAATAAAGTTTGGCTGCTGATTTTATGCTTCT
The DNA here is from genome assembly GCA_013389865.1 of Piaya cayana. Lineage (NCBI taxonomy): Eukaryota > Metazoa > Chordata > Aves > Cuculiformes > Coccyzidae > Piaya > Piaya cayana. The sequence goes on from WAAB01017681.1 coordinate 13,935, forward strand.
CACAATCTCCCTGAAACTCTGAATGCCTTGGTGTCATTATTAGGGTATAAAATTGCATATTCCACAAATCTGCCTTAATCTGGCAACTCGTACAAGTACTAAATTCTCTTTTAAAAAGTTGTTTAATAAAAAAGTACCAAGCCATAGAATTAATAGCTTGGATTTTGTTGGTCAAAATCAAAGACATGTAAGGAATAGGTATTTAAAAAGATCAAAATGCATGTTCATCACATGCAGCAGAGGTGGCTGCAGTGATACACGATGCAGTTCAGACTACCCCACTGGCCTACAATCACTGCATTACTAGCACTGTATCCTAACTTAACTGCTCTGCAAAAGTGCTTTGGAATAAGGAAGTACCAGAGGAGCCATATAAAACCTTCTTCCATTCTATTTAAAAGTTAAAGGCAGTTGGAAAAAGAGAATAAATATCATTCCTTTCTTCATACAGATGGGAACATCAATCACAATGTGACTGATAAGTCTTATTTCAAAGGAAGCCTTCAAGGTGCTGCTTTGTGCTGCCTCACTGAGAGATGCAGAAACTCATGTTTTCACTGGGGGACTGGGCATGAGCCCTCACATATGCCCAACAGCTGGCCCTACGCTGCACTGTACCAGCTGCCCAAACCTAGGCCATTTCATTTCAAAGGAAATGGATGCTCCAGGTCACCCATGCATCAAGAACAATATGCCAATGGCTGCCCTGGCTCTGAGTGTATTGGTTCTTCGGTACCTTCTCTAGGAGATCAAAAATCTCTCTTCTGTGATCTTTACAAACCCGGAGGGTATGCAGGAACAAACAGATTGTCTATTGCAATTTCATGTCTGGAGACAACTTCAAGTGCCTGTTTGCTACACCTGGTGGGAGGAGGGACAGAAATGTTCAGTGAGTAGAAATCAGTCGTTAACAAAGTCAAATATCCCTCAGGAAGAGGACAGGACAGGATCTGCAGAGAAAGGCAAACAAGGGCATGAAGCTGCTGCACCAACACAAATTTAAATATCTGCTCGTTGTCCAGAACAACTGCCTCACCAAGGAAAAATTATCTCAAGGAGAAAGATACTACATGAGTACAGCAGCCTCCATCCAAGGAAAATTATGTCAAGGAGAAAGATATTTCAGGAGTACAGCAGCCTCCATCCAGCATTCAGCTAACAATCCGTCTGCTGGCAAGGCAGCAGGGCAGGGTGCCTTGGCAGGGATGAAGTTGGCCAGTGCTCCCCACAGCCGTTGCAGTTGTGAACCCACAAGTCCTGTCTGCACTCCTGAACAGCTCTGTTTTACCTGCTGGCTCCTTGTTCCACAACTGAAACAGGGAAATGTGGACAAGTTGCAGTCCCTTTGAGGACTGGAGCATCACCAGCCCCAGACACAGCCTCAGGTGACCAATAGCAACGGACAAATTTGCAAAAAGTAAATGGCTTAGGTATATACCTAAGTATTTACTGAAATAATACTGAAATTACGCTGAATTATGTGTCTGTCTTCTCTTTAGCTCTTGTCAGTGCAGTGACGTTTTCCTTGTGATAGCTTTGGCAGCCAATGCCACCAGGTTTCTGCAGCCCTTCTCCTTGCAGAGGGCAGTGAGCCTGTCAGACTTACACACTGAGCCCTCTCAAACCTGCAGACACAGAGCACAACCTGCATGATTTAGTTTTAATACACTGAAACTTACTTAGTTTAAAAAGCTCTACTTCTGAGCATGCCGTTCTCAGCAGTAATTACTAATTCTTGTGGTGGCCTCCACTAATCCTAGTGGTGGCATAAAATTTTGAACAGAAGCTAGTTTACCTTTGGAAAAAGAGATGCTGATAAAAATGTTGAGTAACAGGAGATTTAGGTCAGTTCTCAGCATTATGGTCACCTTAAGACCAAAAAACTTCTTCATGGCCAACCATTCTTCCACACCTACCAGTGCATTCCCAGTCCATGAGCTTTCCCAATATTAAAAGAAAAAAGGTTGGCAGATTGAAGGGTTTTTTTAATTCTTAAGTCAATCACATACATGCACTGCATCCTTGCAGCTGGGTCTCGCAGGAAAATTTGTCCTTTCATCTATGCAGCAGCTCAGAACAACTTGGTTAGAGTTATGTTTTCTCAAGCCAGCTCTGGAAGTTGGGCGGCTGTGACCATTAACATCAGTGACCACTTCTGCTGCTTCCCCATGAGAGAGGAGCAAACAAGTACATCTTTGTTTGCTGCTTTAGGGTCATCAGGATAAAATAAAAATGCAGCCAGCAAATACAATGCAACACACAAAAATGCCTACATCTCACACCTATGTCTAAAAACAGCCTATTGAAAAACCACCAGGGTTCTTGCTGTTGCTTGTTGCCTCCAACCACATATCCTCAGATGAACAAACATGGAGAAAATACAGATTTCCTTCCACCAAATGGCTCTGTTCAAGATCTGGAAGCACTGCCAAGTCACACCATGCCCACAAGATAAATCCATTCTTGCATTATCAGCCTGTTGGCAAGGCTGTCTCTCAGTGCTAGAAAATGTCTGTTTACATGGTCTCCGAGGAAGGATGGCGTGATCATTACTGTATGATCTTATGATTTAGGATTTCTTGGCCTGAAATGGCACTGTGATCTTCAGCAAGTCATTTAATACCTTCCTGACAATACTTCACTCTTTAAAAAAATGTAAGGATAAAAATACCTCCCTGATTGTGGCAGGTTGTGAGGATAAACATAGCTCAGGTGCTGAAGTGCTGAGATAGTGTGATAACATATGTATGTACCACAAAAAAAAGGAATGTCTCATGAATACATTGCAGAACAGAGAAAGCAGGTTAGACTTCAAGGAACAGCATATGTCATTCTAGGAATGTACAATTAGACTTTTCCACAGCTTTCTTCTTTTCTGTCATGAAGGATTAAAACCACAGACCACTGGAATCATCTGCTTGCAAGCAACAGCGCTCAGTCAACATCAAAATCTTCAGACAATGTCTTAACTGTGCACTAAAAATTAATAGTAAAATCTGCCTGGTGCCTGCAGCCTGTTGCACAGAGATGATGGTTACACAGAGATGATGGTAAACTGGGAACTATTTGCAACAGAATTAAGTTTATATCATGACCTCTGATGAAATCTCAAAGTCAGGAAGGTGTCTCTGTTGTGGAAGAAAGAATTACCCAGATTTATCACAAGGGTAAGTCTTTCTAGCAAGTCGTACCTGCTTATCACAATGGTTGGGTCGAAATTTGCCTTAGCTTTGGGGAACGGTTTAGGGCTTCTGTTGAAATACAAGATAATCTGCAAGACCGCACTGCTCTGGGCAGCCTGAATGATTCTCAAGTAAAAGTGGTAATGTTGGTCAAAATCAACCTCATGTACACCACCCTGGACCTTTGTGTCCAAAATTACCTCTGGTTATTACTCATTTACTCAGGTAATTCTGAGCCCCTGCAGTGCCATATATAGTTCATCAACTGCAGTGCACATAGGCTTGACCTTTACAGTGGAATATCTCCACAACTTCTCAGATTACCCTTTTTGCTGTGACCTTCACAAGACTGTAATATCAATAGCAAAATTTTTGTTATGGCTAGGGATAAGGGCCAGGTTCTCAAACAAAATAGTCTGCAACACCTTATAGTACCAAGAGAAAAATGAAAAGTGTGTAGTTAAGGAAAAAAACATTTCTATGAGCCTATAGCAGAACTTAGTGCAAAGTGGCTTGTAAAAACTTCTATGGAGCTACAAAAAATAAGTTCTCAAAAGTTCCTGGGGTAACAGACAGGAAAGCAGTTTTGAGATAAACATGATGACAAAACTGTATAGACTGAATATACAACCACTGTTAAAAGTGTGTGTACCAGTAAGAAAAGAAGTAAAAAGCAAGACTAGAACTGGTACTCCACTGGCACAAGAATGTCCTTCTAGAGCAACATTAAACTGCCAGAATTTGATCTAAGTGGAGCAAATCTGTATGTCTATTGTCACACAAAAAAGCAAGAGGAAGACAAACATAATCACGAACAGCACAGAATATTGGGTGGCATCTAGTCAGACACAAACACCTTCATTCAGGCTGTTCCTACAGCTTGATAAGGGCAGGGACTTGGTTCCTCTGGAGATACAAACCACATGTAATGCACTGGTGCACAGCAATACTTTGGCCTGATATTCTATTTTTATGAGTAAAATACGAGAAATTACCTGCAAATTAGCAACACTTCTAGGGGGAAAAAAAGTTTTTCTTCTAATTCTTTACTCTGAATATAAAAAGACAGAGTCATATTCTCTTGGGAAGCAGTTGTATTTGGATCATATGTCTTCTTTTTCTTTTTCTTAAAAAGGAGATGCATTTGAAAATAGTACAGCATTTTCTTATATTTATAGCATCATTATGAAATAAATTTATCATTCAGCTCTCCAGTTTTCCTTAGGCTTTTATAACTGTGACTATCAGCATGGGAAGGATGCTCTCTCCTGCATAAAGAAGATACCTGTGGGGGACTAAGGCAAGGCCACCTCTCCTGACTATGCCTCAAGCTCATGACTACTATCTACGAGAGCACTTCAAAAAAACACAGTCGTGGTTGCCTTTGTGCCTTAAATTTTCAGAAAAAACAATGACAAATGCAAACAAATGACCCTCAATTTCATTCACACAACTGTCTGTTTAAACTCTTCTGGAATTTTAAGGACCTGATTAGCACTTGCTGCCTTTCCGGCACACAGTGCTGACTGGAGTCTTGACTTTACAAGACTCATTATATCTCATAAAAATGTCTTTCTAGATGAGCTTTCTAATCTTCTTGCTTATGATTGAATAAGTAATGTCCCCAAATTGCCAGTGTAAACCCTTGGAGTTTAATCATCAGAACTGTTTTCTCTTCCAAGTAATCTTTGGCTATGCAAGTCAGTGTAACAAATAAAGAAGACAGGAGGGTTTTTTCAGAGAGCTTGTGCATATCCAGGTCATGTGGACAGTAGGATTTTAATTTCAGAAAGCTTTACAGGATTAGATCACATTCTTCATACTGGAACCAGGAAAACAGTGCACAAACCCAAGCACAGCTCTTTTGTCTTCAGGTGGCTGTTCCAATATGGGACTGCCAGGATCTCACACAAACTCATGTGAGAAACACTCTTTCACTGCTAAAATATGAAAAAGGACAAAGTCTTCGAAGCAAAGATAATAATATTTTTATTTTACAATTCAGCGCTGAATTGGATGCCCTTGTAAAAAAGGCATACCGCAGAGGCCTGTCATAGGAGCTTTATACTGGTTGNCAGTTCTCACACTCATCTGCATGAGGAAACTCCACTGTGGCTCTGCTGTGTATCCTCAGGGGCTAGCTGGATGCAGACTTGCATCCACACTGGAACTGATAAAAAAAACCTAACACTCTATGTAAGTTGTTCAAAAAGAAATGAGGCCCCATAAGAAAGTCAGCAGTTTGGATCCATGACCTTGACAGCCTGAAGTGCTGAATCTCTCCATCAGGCAGTCCAAGGGCAAAAATGTGTACATTTGCTAGAACTGTAAGAATATTTCCAGTTAATAGCCTGCATTAATGTCTAAAAGTTAAATTACAGTCTTTACACTTTCTCTGCCTTTCCTGTGGATACTCCGCTCCATTTGTGCATGTACAGACAAGACAGATTTTGAATTAATAAATGTGATATTATGGCATGATCCTTTAAGCAACCAAGAGATGATTTCTGTTTCAGTCCTAAGCACACTGACATCAGGGGTAAATTTGGAGTTTGATGCAAGGGATTCAGCTGTGCAACTGACATTAAAGCTAATAGAAGCCACAAGCAAAACAAAACTACATTCTCCTCCTTGGACAAGAAATTAAATAGATGATTGCACCTTATTCGAGGAGTTCAGAGTCAATTACTTTTTCCAGTGAAATCAATGAGAAGGGCTTTCCATTTCAGTTCATCAGAGTTGCTGCCCGCTGACAAGAGTGACTTTATATGGGATCTTTATCACCATTTTCTTTCCTGGGTTTTGGGGTTTTCTTCTTTCTTTCTTTGCCTGATTGACGACTGGTCTCAAAAATACAACTTTTTTTTTCCCCCAAAGATGATTCCACTGATTTCAAAAATAGGCTAGGATTTTGAAAAATCACTGGTACTTTCCTTTAAGACACTGTAAATACCATAACAAAGACCAATATTAGCTGGATAAAACATCCAAAGCACATATCCTGTTCCAAAACGAGCCTGTTAAAGTGGGGCAGCAGCGATCTATGGACACACTCTGACCAGGATCAATTTTCATCCAGTAACCACTCTACTAATGGACAGCATATTTTGACTTAGTCTTCTTGACTTGTCACTGTTTGGTTAAGGCAGGTATTACTTGGATGGATTTGATGCTTCAGCATCACCAGTAGCAGTACACACAATAGTAGAGTCACTTGTAAAACTCCTGCAGAACATGTAGTGGGTGTGCCTGAAGGATATTAAGCTGATGTCTACGCTCCATTCATTCAACAATGTCAACTCTATCTGCTTGCATGTACTGATTCCAAATTTTATTCTAGGGGATTTGGTGTTGACATTGCCATCTCCAAGATCTGGGCTGATTCCTGTATTGACAACTGTCAATAATTCTTAAAACCACATGTCCACATAAACATGATATCTCTTCCCTTTATTAGCCATAGGAGGGTTGCAGCTGATCCAGGGCCTGAATAAAAATAGTGTACCCTCCCAGCTTATGTACAGCTATACCAGCCCAGGCAAGCTAAGGATCCAGTAGCCAAATCACCAGGCCCCAATTTCTAACATCATTTAATAATGATTGTGTCACTTAGCTGCTAAGCAGCCAAAGTAAATAACTACATCATGATATACCAGATCATACAAAGGCTCTGCACATCTGAATTTATCCCCTGGTTGTTCACAACCAAGCTTGTGCTTGTAAAGATGTACGTGCAAGACGGAGAGGGGCTACATGTGCAAGTGTGGCAGAGTTGGGAGCAGGTGCTGATGGTGCAACTGTTACTGCCAGAGCTGCAGTGGTAGGGTATAGCTTCCCACACAGTCCCCAGGGAGAAGGGACAGGGGGAGAAAGTGGTTCACCTGTGTAGCACTTGACTCCCTTGATACGACTATATTTAAGTACTAAAAGTTTATATAATATATGCAGGGTTTGCTCTCAGCTAAAAGAAGCTGTTATTTCAATTTGTTAAGGATTTCTCATAGGTATGTTTTTACTCTTGAATTACTATTTGTAGTTTAAGGGGGGAAAAAATCAGATATAAACTTTCACTAAAAATCTTGGTTTAGACTAGGAGAAAGGGACTGAGGGGGAGAGACAGATCTTCGGGGAAAGAGCAAAGAGCATGAAGTACCCCAGGCACACAGGTGGTGGATTTATCACTGTGACTGAGACTGTACAGTAACACCTTCATCAACCACCCAAACAAAACTAAACAAAATGCTTTCTGATAGCCAACACTGAGATAAGAGGCAGAGTCTGCCATTTAGCAAATAACTATGCAGGGGACACACCTTAGGTCTCCACCAGTAATGGAAAGAGGAGCTTATCTTTCTGGATTGAGTTGCTCTCAGCAGGCATCCATCACCTAAGGCTAAGCTCAGCCAAAGTGCCACCAGCGGAGCTGTGCCTGCTGTCTGGCAACACTTACACTCCAATGAGGTGTTTTTTTCCAGTCATCAAAGGCATCGAATTTCATCCCAAATGAGATGTGATCTTCCTGATGAAGTGGATGCCTCTACAACACAGCAAAGGGTGCAGGCGATTGTTTATCCAGAAGCAGAGAAGTACACATGGGATGGAATTATCTTCCCATCACAGCAGCTTCCTGTCTTTAGTGTGGCATTTACCCAAAAGACCAGGATGCACCAAGCAGCTATGAAGGGCCTGTATTTTCATCATATTATCTTCATATGGAAATACAGTGCTTTCAAAATACAGTGGTGATATATAGGTTGTAGGCTGCTAATAATTATCTTTTTTGGCATCACATAGAAGTTCAGGACTGCCTAGTGTCTTGAATACTATTTTGGGGGCATTCAGCTCAGCTACAAACTTCATGGAGACAAAATGCTCAGCCTATTCTGTGTTTCATCCTCGACCTATGCAGAGCCACTGTATCACAAGGACCTCCAGAGAACAAAATAACCCAGAGATTTCAGTGCTTTCACCCACACTAGCAATGAAGGCCAGGAAAGACTCCAGAGCTCTCATTCTCACTATTCAGGCAGCACCTGGTCCAGGACTGACCATCACCTCTGAAAGTTCAGAACATTTAGGCCTAGTTATATTCTGACAGAACTTTTACATGTGCTTATACAGCAAAGGTTATAAGACAGGTTCTGATATCACTTGGGTGTGTTATAATGTCACCAAAAAGTCCAGTGAATATCATTGCTTTTCAGATTTCATAAATAAAAACAAAAGCAAGTTTTTTTCCCCCTGAAATATCAATTTAATTGAATTCCTGTTGTTGAGCTCCACTCAGAATATAGTTCTACATGCACCAAAAGGACAAAGAGAACAGATAGTGTGCCTACACTACAAACATTAAGAGAATAAACATTGTTACCTGTGCAAATCCTCTGCAAATGTTACTTTTGTTTTTTATTTTATTTCACAGAATCACTAGATTGAAAAAGACCCACAGGATCAGAGTCCAACCATTCACTAAATATGCCCCTCAGCACCTCATCCACTCATCTTTTAAACACCTCNAAATTTCTACCCTGTATTTTTAAGAACTCGGTTTAAATAATAAGTGTCCCACCTTCTATCACTGGAAGAATCACTGCATTTCATAAAGCAGATGCCCTGTTCATATAAAGAGTTCATACAGCTTATTTTCAAACAGACTCGTATATATTCATACAGATTATTAATCCTGGAATCATTTGGAATCATGTTAATGTACATGTGCCTTTACATACACATATCTTTCATTATATACATTATTAGCAAATAGTAATATTTACATTACAAAAGACCAACAGCTGGATCACAACAGGATCCCAGTAGCCACTACCTCATGAGATTTTTGTAGAGTACCATTATAGCAAAATCACTTGCAGTGCTTTATATACCACAAACAGTATATCTCAACAGCACAACCAGGAACATGAAGATCCATCAGTAACAGGCTCTGGCAAGGGAAACACCATTCCCACGACACTAGCAAGAGGCAAAAATATAACTATTCCAGTTGTAAAAGCTTATTTCAACATAACCTTCCTCTGTGACAGCATTTAGCATTTACTGTGTCTTATTATTAATATTTACTGTGACAGTGAGGGCATTGCATTCCAGTATTTAGCAAAGGGCTGGAGGCCCTGAGCTCTGAGTTTTCATCAAAGGGCACAGGGTGGGACAGACTGAACACACCCCACACCAGCATCTGTGCCCTGCCTGCTGTGAAGGCGGGCAGCCCCAGGATCACTGCTACCAGGGTGTCTTCCCAGGAGGCCACAGGGGACATCCTTGCTCCCAGTGCCCCTCAGCAGACCTCTTGCTTATCGCTGGACCACTTGACTCTGGTGGATGAGCTACCAGCAGTAGCCATCCCTTCCATCCCCTTGTCTCGATGGTCCCTGGGACTTGTGCTTCACAGTACCCTCAGGATGCTGGTTGTAGCCCAGGTCAGTTTTGGAATGTGTTTTCCAAAATCCTGCCCTCTATCCTAGCAGCAGTTTTGCAAGGTACCTTACCAGGGGAGCACAGGTGCCACAGCCAGGTGCTGCCCCACAACAACCCAAGCTGCCCTGCATGGAGAAATGAGACCTCCAGCACACTCAGACAGCCACAGCCCACCTCAAGCATACCTCTGCCCTACACTCAGGGGACACGGACAGCTTCATACCTTCTCTATCTTTTTTTAAAATCTCATGATAACCTTGGTAAAGGTGGGGGGAAGAAAAAAAAAACCATAATCATGAGAGAGCCCTCTGCTGGTAAATTAATTTCTGGCTGGAGAAAAAAGGACAAAATTTGGCTTGTGTTGGGCTTATTCTGTACTCCGTCAGCAGTTCTGTAAGGTTATACAAAGCAGTGTCCTTTCATAACTGCATTAAAGGAACAAGAACATCTGAAAATCTATGTGCTAGGAAGACAGTGGTGAATGAAGTTCCCAGGTTAGGGAAATTGAGTTAGGGCAGTTTGCTGCTGATTTCCTGGAGCATATTTAGCTATTGAGTCAAAACCCACAGACATTAGAAGTGACATTACAATGTAAGTCAAAGGAAAGCACTGCAGGAGTTCAGGCTGGGGAGTGGAGAAGGAGGACACACTCTCCATCACTTATCCACATAGTGATTATCTGGGTGCATTATGTATGCAGTGAAAATCAAGTTCTCATAGAAAGCACAAATCTGGCCTGCTACTTATGCCACATATACTGTCATCCAAGTGCTGGGTACAAACACTGCTTTCCTCAGCTTCAGCACTTCAGTCCTACTACAGCAGATGTACTGATGTACCAATTCTGTTAGGACAATACTATCACCTTTGAAAATGCATTTGGGGTTGAAATAAAAGCAGGGGACAGCAGATAGCCTATTAGATGTAGGCTGCAAGTGGTTTGTGGCTGGAAGGCAAACAGTGTGGTGTCCGTCTGCAAGCAAGGAGGATCATATCCCTGGACAGGAAGGCAATCCTTCCTTCCCTATACAGATTTATCATAACACGACCTCGGATTTTGCCACCAGTCCTGACTATTTGGTTATCCATGATGTACAACACAAGTGAAAAGCATGAAAAATCACAGATGATAGGTACTATGCCTCGGGTGTTTTTATTATCTTTCACCATCAAGACCATTCAAATTTAAAAATGCCTCCATTAGACTTTTTTCTGCCACTGCTGATGGCCATGAACACCATTCCATGATGGGTGTCCCATTGTTTTTGGTCACTGGCCACACACAAGAGAGAGCAGCATGTCTGTATGGGACTGCCTCTGAGGAGGGAGAGATTCCCTAAAGCCACAGAACCACAGCTCTATGAGACTCTTCAGTATTTGTAAGTTGCATTAACCCCAAGCAACACATGTTAGGATATTGATCTGAAAACCACTTGACAACACACAGAGAAATACTACACTGATGACATACGGCACAGGGAAATATATGCAGAAGATAATGAGAACTTGTTGCAGTTTGAAATGGTGAGAAAATGTGATGATCTAGGTTAAAATATGTTACTAATCATTTGGTAAGAGCATACTTCAGCTTCGTGGTTCCCTCACCAAGCCCAACAATAAAAAGCAGAGGAAACAAACTGCATGAGTGCTTTTTTCTCACTGAGATAATTTTTTTAATGTTTATCTATTGAATTTTAGAACAGTCAATTTGGAGAGGCAGCCTTAATAAACTGACTGATTCTCTGCAACACTGGTTTCGTATTTTAATTTCTTTCTAATCTATAGTAAAGGAAAGGTTGGGCTGTAAGTAAAATTGCTTATATGGGCAGTCAATGGCAAGCATTGAGAGGTTTTAAACATTCTTAGTAACAATTAAAATCTTGAAGAAGGTGTTGCAGTCATCAGCGGGGCTGGGGTTAGTGCAGCATCAGTGGTAACACTGTTTATCAGATCACACACATCTGCCATCCCACAAACGTCTTGGTTTTCAGAAAAATATGGTACACTGGGTCCAGACTTAGCAGTGGTTAACCTCTCTGTGCAGGCAGAGTACCAGATGCCCAGTCCTTACTCCAGAAAGAGGAGCTGAGCCCTGTCGTAGAGAGAGTAAGGCAAAAGAGACAAAAGTATCAGTGGATCCTGAATGATCCAATGCACAAACATCTATTCAGCTAGGACCCAGGCTGAGTACCTTTCCCGATAACCCTCTGCTAAGCATACCCTCCCCTTCTGTGGATTTGTCACCAACCATCATAAATCATCTCCTGACATCCAAAAATCCTGGCCCTGGGCCAGCACACAAGTTTCCTTGATCCCTCAAGTGGGCACAAGGTTATTTCATATTTCCTAGGAATGCCTGCCACGCGTGACAGGATCTGCTCTGCAAGAAAAATACCAAGAGCTTCTTTTTACATGTCTACATTAGCAGCCCAGAAGATCATGTAACTACCATTTGCAAGTAGTGGACTTTTTATTTTTAAGTAATGTTGTTCCAAGAATGGCAGAACCAGCCTCAAAAAGGATTTTATTATTGATGTTTTATTTATTTATTAAAATGTAAGGTTTTCACTTAAAACAGAGAATGTTCTCCAGCTGCCAGCTGTTTAATCCAATTATTCATTATTCATAACTCTGACATTAATTTTTTAGATGTCAAGCTATTGTACAATAGATAATTGTGATATGTTGGAGAAGTGGATGTTGGAAATAAATGCTTTTGAAGTGGGCCAGATTCATTACACTAGAATTACAATTGCAAGTACCCCTCACTGCCCTACACTACTCTTCTGCCAGGCGATTTCTTGGACCCACTAATGCACCCAACAACTTCTTTTTGCCCTTGTTTATCTGCCTCTGTGTGTGTGAAGGGGACATGACTTACAAAGTATTAGCTGGTTTCTGCTGTGGAAGGTACTAACTGATACCAAATGACACCATACTGGAAACAGTTACTTCCACAAACTTCTATAATAACAGTGCCCTGAGGCATCCAGTTAGGAGCAAGTTGGGATTTTCATCATCTAAGTGACAGTCAGATTTCAGTAACGTGCAAGCAATCTGCTGGTATGTCCCAAGTGCTGAGGAAGTGGAAGGATTTCACACAAAGTACCCCAAGACTAGAAGCACTGCAGTCTTGTTCACACAGGGGGTCACTGCATCAACATACTTCTCTGTCCCACATCTCAGAGAACTCAGTTCTTTGCCTCAACTCTGTTTTTTTCCCCCTCATACCTTCACTGTATGTCTTTGGGCTTATTTTCTAAATAGCTTGCTTTACCCATCTTGCTCCAAACTACCTGCTGCTTCTGATGACCAAGAATAAATACACAAGAACAAGAGAGGACATACGCAAAAGCACATATGACCATGAAAGTCTCATTCATGTCTGAAAATTCTCAACATAAGCATTAAAAGCATACCTTGAGAAGTATGCCTGGTAGCGGCAGCCCTTATAGCAAAAAGAAAGACAACATTCAAATAAGAAGAGACTTATTTGCCAAAAGCCACCACAGATGCACCACAGGATTACATTCCAGCTGTTAGGTTTGTTCCCCTGGGCACTCTCTGCTCAAACATCTTCGCTGTATGTTAGACGCTTATTAAGCACCTTCTTCAAAAAGAAAAGGTAAAACATTTTAAAGAGTCTGGTGAGACACCCTCAATCAGTGTAACACAGCACCTGCTTTGCAGTGCCTCCAGAACCACCCAGCAAATGTAATATTCCTCCTGTTTTCTCATTCTGGTTCCTACTTGTTCAATGAAACTAAAATTTCATACTTACATAAGCTTTTCTCTATAATTCTTTCCCTGGTCTCTGTTTAAAACACACCAGATTCCAGCTATAAAGTACTTCAAATACCCTGAGAACTTCAAAAAGCACAATGCAAATTTTACAAGTTCAAGCCTGGTGCTAATGCAATAAAAGGAAGTGAATATGATTCCAGATATACAGTTGGTGTAATGCCTTTAGGAACCGCTCCATCAGTTTGATTTAGAAAATGATTGCATTATGTTAGAACAACTAAATTGGATAAGAGGGAGAGAGATTTGTTGACATAAATCTTGTCTCTGAGTTCCAAACCCCTCCAAGTAAAACCAAGCAAGAAAATATATACAGTGGGAACTGCCAGTTTCCCCTGAGGAGATCTTTTTTCAAGGAAGTAAAAGTCCATGTTGGAAATCAATCCAGTAGTTTATAAAGCAAGAAACCTGTATTGGAAGTCAGCAACCAGGAACATTGGAACCAAACTACCAAATAGCAGAGAACAAATGGAAAAAATGCCCAAACTATATAATCCAAACATATTGTTTTCAAATAATGGTTATGATTCTGACCTTATCTGCAATAAATAGGGAATAATTTGGCATGTGTCAGCCAAACATCATGATCTCAAAGCAAACAAAACACAATGCAAGAGCAATCAGGAATAAGCCAGTAGCCTTATTAAGAGTGGCCATGAATAACCAGCATGGGGAAGAAACAAGGCAGAAATGGCCTTGGACAGTAGAAATTCTTTCAATATTTTGCACAGACCTGACATGGTGGCAATCATCAGCCTACCAACTGACAACGAGATCTATTCATGTTAATATTTCTCCTGCCAGACACTACCAGCTCAATGGGAGCAGAGTCTGCGCTGAGGCCAGGGCAGGAAATGAAGGACTTGCTTTCCCCTGTCCCTTTTAGCCCCCCTGCAATCGGGGAAGAGAGGCAGGGAGCAGAGACTGCTGCAAGCATCTTTCTACAGAGAACTCTGATATTACCAATAGTTTTTTCTCCCAGCCCAACCTTGATTTTCCCCAACCTTCTGCTTAAACAGGTAAATGAATATTGTTTGGCTGAATTAAATAAAAGATGTGGGAACTAAGTGCATCTTCATGCTGTAGAAATTATGTGAAAAATTATCAGCCTGAACATCTGTGTAATGCTAAACAGCTGTCAAGAAGTAAAAAGAAACAAAGCTGAAATAACACTGTTATGCACCCCCTTACAGAATTCTTTCCCTGCAGCTGGCACTGCTCCTTTATCTGTTATACCAGCAGCTAAACATTTGCTAAGAGGTGAATTAACTCATTAAGATAACTTTGATTGTTGAGCAATGGCCAAAGGCTGATTGGTGACTGTCTCTCTGCCCACAGACTGGTGTGGCCATCTCAGTGACTCATAGCCCTTTGTCCAGCCAAACAGCAGTGACAGTGATGGTGACAGTTGCTTGTGTTCACCATAGGTGCTGCTGCACATGGCAGGGACCTCCTGCTATCCACGGGATGCTGGCTTCAAGAAGAGGGATTCATGTTAAGGGTTGCCAGCCTGGTGGTGCCTGGATCCTAACCTCAGCTCACCCTTAATTTGAGCCAAGACATTGTGCAAGCAAATGTGAGTAAGGTAGTTGTAAATCCCAACAGGCAGCACAGACACAAAGCTTATTATGGACAGAGGCTGATAGGCATGGAAAAACTCATGCTTTATCTCTCCCTTCGCAGAGTGAAATCACAAGGGCACCTTACTCTTGCTGCAAAGCCACAGAACCTTGGTAGCTGTGGGAGGCAAGGGCTTGTCTCCAGGTCAGCAGCCGGAGCAAGCCACTCCAGCACCTCTGCCCACCCAGACACCACTGCTCCCTGGCCTATTTCAGCCTGGTTAATGACCACTCTCACTTCTCCAGAAATGTTATCATTTTCTTGGCAGACTGAAGATACTCATTTCTCATCCCAGTTGTTTCTTGGCATACTGGAGATACTCCTTTCTTGTCCCAGCGGTATGTATTAGCACCTGTCCTAACACCTGAATAAAACTTGAGCATGTTACTGCTCTGTCAAGGAGTAAAGTGTTCCTTCCTGTTCAGCACTGTAGTGGACTGCCCTAGAGCCTCACCACACAAGGTCTGTGACTGTGTGGACTAGTGCCCACACATTGTTTAAGCATTTAAGCTAGAACCAGAATTGCGTCTTTCACTAAGATGAAATCCACTTGGAAGAACCTAGCTCCCCCTTGTTTTTTGAGGAAGGCAAGAAAAAAATCCCACCCGCCATGCATCCAATATTTTATCAAATAAGAGCTCTTCTTTTCTCCCTGACAGCCACTTCTCACAGATTCTCATGGATACGCTTGCATTAACGGCTCGTATTTTTGTGATACTTTCCAGGAGACTGCAAGAACCTTATTGTTTAAATTGTTGTGGTGGCATTGCATGAGGGGCACAGGTGCAGACTGTAAGCGCAATGGAACAGCTAAACTTAATGGAGGTCTTACTTGGTGTCTTGCAGAAACCCCTGTGGAGACGCATTGTGTACTGCTTGCTACCTCATTGCAAAGGCCCACCACTCCACACACAGCAATTCAGTGAAGGAGGGGTTCCCTGAGACAGCATCACCACAACTACATTTTCACTCTGAAATATGCTTAGCCTCTATCAGCATTTGTTCTCAAATCTTTCCTGCTCCCGCCCAGTACCATCCTGATGCAACAGTCGGCTTCTGCTCCTGCAATGTCTATGGTCAAATAAGTCATGGAGATGCCTCTGAGATGTAAGCATCTTTCTCTTTTCCCTTGGAAATCCCTAGGTCAGTTGTACACTGTGATGACACTCATATAAGAAAGGGAAAAATATGTTCATCCCAAAATATCAGGTTCTGGAAAGAAGAGGTTTCATTCTACAACATCCTACTGCTTCCCCTGCTGTTATTAAGAGCCACTGTGGCCCTGCACATGGCCAGCTTCCAGATTCGATAGTGATTTATTTCCCTAAAGTCCCCTGCAAGAAGATCAGAAATAAGAATAAGACATTCCAGCTCCTAATCTTACGTCTTAGTCATATGGCCATTGCCCCTCTTTTGCCTTTGCCAATTTTACACTGTCCTGCTTAGAGTGACATTCATGCTCTATAGCATCTCTCTCCTCCAAACAAAAATCAATACAAGTCATTCCTGATTTAAAAAATGAAGCAAACAAACTTTTTGATAACTCTGACAATTGCTCATAAAGTACTCTGGATGCCTATACCGCATTGGATTTCTAGAGGAGTAGCTGTTTTATACAAACTACTCTGCTTCTCTTTGCTATTTCCACCAGGAAAAGCCAAACTCTCACTTTGCACTTTACTCAAGAGCATATCAAGATCTACCATTTCTGTCAACCTGGGGAAAATACAGAGGGGCAGTATATGACAACTAGCTCTATGTATGTAACAGCCAGACCTATACTGATGGGTAAATATACCATACGAAAATTTCTGGGAGAAGAGTGATTACTGTAACAGTGGCTTATCTGCATGATATTTGATCAACTGAAAAGGACCTAAACAAGTGTTTTCTCTTTGGCAACCTGTCCTGTTTCCTTCTTGAATGGCAGAGTACTGAAAAAAGATGAAAAGGCCTATTTTTAGATAGAGTGAATTCTTGCCAATGCCCCGTTCTCGTGTTCTGAGCAGCTGCCACCCACTGAAGGTTTCAGGAAGAGGAGTGTCACCACTGCCAGGAAGGCTGGCAGTCTGTAGCCCTGCAGCACACCACACCGCTCTGCAGCCACTGCACCACGACCTCCCAGGTGGCCTCAGGTGCAAGAAGTACAAGGCAAAACCCAAGTCCCCTCAAAATTAAGAGTAAAACTGCTGAATTCAGGCAGGTCAGGGTACCATCCAGGGACTTTTGTAGCAGACGCTTCAATTTCTGACTTCATTTAGTGCAATAGTTAATTAAATACTTCAACTAATATTCACACTGGTGGTACACCATGTTGCTTGGCATCCCAGATGAACATGGGCACAGCAATTCACCCCAAAAAGAGGAAGGTTCTGTTGGAAGACGGGGGAGAGGACTCTACACTGAAGGAGCACCTGTATGCTTGTGTGAGATGAGACCATGAGTCCACAATGGCAGAAAAATAATTCAATTCTCCTTTGAAACAAAAAAAAATCCCTGTGGATAACACTTAAGTAAATATAATTTACACCTGGGTGTTTTGCTGGAAGTCTGGGTCAAGGGTATGTGTAATGATGCAAATTAGAAGAACTCTCATTTGGGGAAACTATCTGTGCAACCTCAAAAAATCCCTGTCACATTACAGATATGTTTCTTCTATAAAGCTGAAAAAAATCCTGCTTGGATAATAACTATTTGGTAGGCATCTTAGACATTATATTATTTGCATCACAATGGAGATGGCAGAACTTCTCAGGGGAACCTCACAGGGATATTTTAAGGATTTATCTTTTTAAATTTTTTCTGGTTTTCTATGCACAAAACCTCACAGCTCATTCTTCTTTCCTCTCAGAGAGAAAAAATGATCCTGATTCCAAGCAGTACTGAAATAGGAGGTTTTGCCAGATGTTACATAAACAATGATGTAATGCTGAAGTACTTCATTACACATGCAGCTCTGTTCTTCAGCCCAACAGTGATTTATTACATTTTGTCAATCCTATTTTATGTACCCATATCAATTTTACCTCATTTTTCTTCATGACATTGTTACATTCTTACATGAGGACACAGAGGTAATATCATAACAATGCAGGCAATGTAGTTAGCGTTTTACAAATAACGTTACTAATAAATAAGTATACCAGCAAGGGAGAAATGGTCTGCCTGAAAGAGTGAAAAGCAAATTTACCTTTGAATAATCTGGTCGGGGGAAGAGGCCATAGGTCCAATAAGAAAACTGAGTTTGTATCCTCTCGGAGTATCTTCTGCCTTCACACAGAATGTCAAGGAAATGCTGGCTTTGCCTCTTTTCAGTTTAATCTCACATTCTCTTTGTTTTCCTAATGTGTTCTGTGTGCTGACAGCTAGATCTCATACAAACAGCTGCATGGTCAAAGAGATTCATCAGCAAGTGCAAGAAGATCAATGCTTAAAATCTGTTTTGAGCCTGATTATCAAACCATTGGGTATATTAGCTTTTTTCCCTGATTGCCATCAAGGCCTGCTGGCAAATCACACCAAGCAACATTTCTTCTTATCAGGAGAAAAAGAATTCCAGTAGATACAAACTGAAAAGATATGAAGGTCATGTCAAATGAATGCAGCAGGATACTTAAAAGATGCATTCCTACAGGAATAAGATTAAAGAACATAGTCCTTCTGATGAGCAGCATGCCAAAAATCCTGTTAGATGGCTGAAAGAGAGTTCTCTTCTCAGTAGACAGCCATTAACCTGCATTATGCAAAATGTTGCAATGAGAAGCTGCAACTGATAATAATTTTAAATTGTCTTATTTCAAGGAGCACAGGGCCAAATTCTGCTTTTCTTATGTCACTAGAAAATCAAAGATATCTGCTGTTTTAAATAACATGTCCCCTTTGGGCATATAAAGGTATTTCACTTTTTTAGGTGGAGTCTTCGCAGGTTAACATTCGTTACTTAGTAGTTAAGGTGCAGGTCAGCAGAAGACTCAAGTATATGCTTAATTCTCATTAATTTCAATGGTTAAGCACATGCTTGCCCCTTGGGCTAAACAAAAGCTTCCTTCAGGCCTGTCAGTCTGACCTCAGTGCCAGGGAAAGTCATGGAACAGGTGATCTTGAGTGCTATCATGAAGCACATGCAAGAGAACCGGGGGATCAGGCCCAGTCAACAAAGGTTCACAAAAGGCAGGTCCTGCCAAACTAACCTGATGGCCTTCTATGACAAAGTGACTCGGCTGCTGGATGAGGGAAAGGCTGCGGGTGTATCTTCCTGGACTTCAGCAAAGCCTTTGACACAGTTTCTCACAGCATTCTGCTACAGAAACTGTCAGCCTCTGGCCTGGACAGGCACACACTCCCCTGGGTAGAAAACTGGTTGGATGGCCGGGCCCAGAGAGTGGTAGTAAACGGTGTTAACTCCAGCTGGAGGCCAGTCACAAGTGGGGTTCCCCAGGGCTCAGTGCTGGGTCCAGCCCTGTTCAGTNTGGGGGGAGTTGGTTGACAGCAACTGAACATGAGCCAGTAGTGTGCCCAGGTGGCCAAGAAGGCCAATGGCATCTTGGCTTGTATCAGAAACGGTGTGACCAGCAGGTCCAGGGAGGTTATTCTCCCTCTGTACTCGGCACTGGTGAGACCGCTCCTTGAATCCTGTGTTCAAGATTTACTTGGCCCCTTTGCCAAAGCTCATTAAAATTTGTCTAAGGCCACCCACCAGCTGCACTACATCTGTGATTTCAAGCACTCAGTCTACTATAAAACTTCAGTGTTTCACAGAGACGTGATTCTGCACATCAAAGAACAGCTGAGTGCTTCCCCAATCTGGATGTCAAAACCAAGCAGTCCAGAAAGCAAATTCCTTTCTGCTCCAGGACATCACCGAGTACCCATCTATCCCACAGACTACTCTTTCTGCCTAAAGCAAGCAAAGATATAAGCTGGGCTGACTTTCACTCTGTTTGGGTTTCAGACAATTTCTAATTATTCCACCAGTTGCTTTGGTAGGTTGAGACTCGACACCTACTATTGTTTTGTTCTGCTAGTGGAGAGACTCCACTTTTCACAAAAGGTAAGCAGAGAGCAGAAGTGGAGAAACCTCAACACACCACACTTTTTTCTGTCCATAGTTAACACAAGATCTTATCAAGCAGAATATTAAAAAAAAAATTACACAATTATGCCTTTATTGTTAAATTGTGTAGATCCAACCAGTCATGGTACTGCAGTAAGTCACCTGTACTGCCATAACATACTTTAGAAGACAGGTGTATGGGCAAGGGGAGGCAAGGAGAAGGGGAGAGTGAAGGCCACACAGATGAATGACAGAGCCAGAAAAAAAGCCAGATCTCCCAAGTCCCTGTCCTCTTACTGGATCTTGCTACTACAATGAAATACTGACTAGAAGCAGTTTCAAATCTTTTGGGTAAATTCAAACAAAACATTCATGGGTAGTTTTTGAGATTTAGCCTTGACTATCTTTTATGGGGGCCGTGTCTGTGGGGTGTGTTAGAGGCAGGGGAGATGCTGAGCAACCAGTGAGGCAGCATACCTTGTCTGGCTCCAGGCATCACCATCAAAGCCTATCAGACCCTGGAAAATTTCTACAGTTTGGCTTGGAAGCCAACACTGCTTTTTTATGGAGGAGAAAGAGGAAGGACTGGATGTTCAGATGGCTTACAAAGACTGAAATAACTGCCAGCACCCCAGCAAAGCAATGCAGGTGTTCTCTCAGCCTTGTCCCACGTAAAGATACCAGGAAATGGAGAAAAAGCTTTCAAGGTATTGCAGCATACATGAGGCTGTAACTCCTCTGCTTTTATAACCTCATCAGAGTGAAAAAAAAGAAAAAAAATATTTATTATCTAACTAGCCATGAGATTTAAACTGGGGAAAATAGGAGTTTGATTTCTTTTCAGATAAGAGATGTTAAAAATGAGAATTCCATCTTGCATGGAGGTGTGACAGAGTATAAGACAGAATCCTTCTTGATTACAATCTTCCATCATTTTGATTTTATAATTACCAAATGGAATCAATCAGCTTTCAATTGTTACCTTGGTGAAAGATTAAAACATCATTACTTGTCATACATATTTCACACTTTAGCAAATTTTAATAAACTGTATGCATGAGAAATGGTCATATTATCTTCCGTAGCAATGGGATGTTAATGACATTCCTATCTATTTTAATTCACATTTGTTGGTCAAAACAACTCAGATTCAGGCAAAGCATGGACTTCCAAAATCAACACTAACAAATGAAAACTGCTGGAATCATTAACCAGAAATATCATAAAATAAATGCTAATGAGCTAAGGAAGTCTTATCTTCTTAATTATCATCTTTTATGGTCTCTTGTTGCATTTACAAGTGGTACATGTTGGCATTCTCTCCATGACAGTGCTAGGGAAGAGGCAAAAGAGAGCACCACAAAGTAGGCAACACAAGACAAGCAGGGGAAGCTGTTTCAAACACAGCTGCCCATCAGCCATGACAGCCATTTCCACCACCCTGGTATTTCAGTAGGAAGCTGGGATGCCTCCTCAGACAGCTGGCCTTGGCTTGCTGTGTCAGAAATCTTTTCCTCATGATGCTCGTCACCCAGGCCCTTTGGATGTGCCAGCTCTGTCCCTGCCAAACCACATCCAGTGCTGGCACTAGCCTTTATGGCTGTGGCAGTGCATCCTACAACAATGTGAAGCCTCTTCCATGAATAAATTTACAGGAAGGAGGTTTGGAAGGTTTTTGATGGAGTTTGGATGCATTTTAAATACAAATTATAGGACAGTTTGCTTTTCTTACTACATACACTGTGAACCAATATTCAAGGTTACCCAACTAAACTAAATAATCCCATCTATTATGACAGGCAGAGATATTTACTACTCAATACTCCTGGAAGTTTTAGAAATCTAGTCCAACCAGCAGATTTTGCTGAATCATATTTTTTGTTTGAACTCGTATTGGTGCCTTCCTTTCTGCTTCTAAGCTCAACTTAATAGCCATCTGATGTAATTAGATTTTGAATTACTCAGACTTCATTACTGTTATCAATATGCTATGGAACACTTACTAATATACTCTGAAATGTTATAAATAAGTAAAACTTAAAACCACTTGTTGAATTAATACAGCACATTTTGTGACACATTTTTTCCTTCTTCTGCAGTGGTCCAATACTGAGATGCTATTAGCCTGTAGACTTGCAAGATTTTAAAAATCAACTCATCTCAATTCCATTGAGGAGTGCCACTAACACCAAGAGGCTAAACACAGCTTTAAGCTGAGTGCATGCAGAAGTGTGTGCAAGACCAAGATTTAGCTTTCCTGCCTACTACTGATCTCCTTCAGCTTCCACTGTCAGTCCATGGAATAAGGAGGTTCATCATCCTTTAGACAACCCAATAATACTCTCTCGTCTTTATTGGTTTAATGCATGTGCTCACAGACATATCCAATTCATTGATTTATAGCAGAATTTCAGCAGTCAAGGAGAACATTAGCAAAAGCTATAACTTAGCTGAACATGACCTCTACAATTACCACCAGAACCCTTAATTGTTCCTGTCCTCATTGTCACCAAACACAAATATGGGTGGGTAGGAGTACTACATGTCACGATTTTAATGTGTATAACACAAAACAATACATTTATTAGTGTCCTTTTATAGGATATGCTTGTTCTAGTGGTGCTGTGGGTTTTGTCTCAGAAGCCTCCCACACAGAAGTATGGATGTAGTGTTGCATCTTCTCAGTTAATATGATGATTTGAGACCCAGATTTACCAGGGACAAAGAATATATACTGACCCTGGTAACCTGCAGAAATTACGCCTGTTACACCATTCAACAGTCTCTGCTCTAAAAATTGCTAACTCACCTGCAATGCATCATACAGTAGTAGATAAAGTGAATTATACTCTGTTGTAGAGATTAGCAATTACTCGGTAAACATGGTGCTTCCCAGAACTGCATTGCAAGCACAGGTGTTCCAGGGTTTGAGGCTCACTTTTACACTGTACAGTACTGAATGAAATCCAAAGATACAAGGAGGGTTGGAGGGGACATCTCTTGGTTTTGGCATGGACGAGTAGATGTTTACAGACAACATGAACTGGAAACATAAGACAGAGCTGCACAAAGAGGCACTGGCTGAGAGTTAGACTCTCAACTGTTCTAAAAACATATCAAGAGTGAATATCACTGAATCATGTTACAGGCTTGAATACTACATTTCAAGGCTGTTGAAGTTAATTTTTCTTGATACTCTCCCTCTTCTATCAGACATACCTGCCAGGTTAACTAAGGCATTCTTGTAAGCAGCAGAAACATTGCAAAACCCAATGCATATTTTGAGATCTAAATCTGATACAGGTAAAATACAAATATATATGGCAGGAAAACTGAACTGAGTTTGGAGCCATAAAGAGAGGAATCACAGAAACAGCCAGTGCTGTGGACCAGCAACATCAAAAAAACAATGGCCTGTAAATATTAATCTTCTCCCATTCAAAGACAATAAAACTTGTTTCCCTTGTCCCCTTGCATTTCTTCAGAATGGGAGCTACGATAACCCTCAAATGCTTTAGCAGAAGCACACACTACAATGCGTTTTTTTATGCTTCTTCATGTTTAAAAATCACTTCCAAGCAAACCACTCACACACTTGCTTTCAGTTTCAGGCCCCAGGCATGCTCTCCCAAACAACATGTTCACATCCGTAAAATTAAGATATTCCAACCCCTGAATTTCCTTGGCAACAGGTGAGCAGCCAGCAAAACATCCTCCAATATTAGTCCACAAGACTTCACGCCCTCACCAGGTAAATGTGGTATCAGGAAAACAAAACTGCACTAACTCACCAGGAAGTCAACAGTGTTTTAATTCCACTTATAGGGGCTCAGGGACAATCAGATGCTGTCCTTCACATCCAAAGGCACAAGAAAAGACACTAGGTTTCATCTTGTTGATGATTTGTTGATTAACGGCTTCCTATCAGTCAAGGTCATTTACTGCATATCCAACGTCATTGATGCTATGTGCTGTGGTAATAATCTCCAATCAGAGGCACATCAAAAATTAGCCTAGAGGACAGAATTCTCCCTGTCTTATTCCCACATACTGGCCATTTATAAAACTACATTGAGACTCAAGTGCACCTTGAAATTAAAAAAAAATAAACATAGGACTCTGACTTGGAAGATAAAATGAATGTAGTAGAGTTTACTTGCTGTATGTTTGAGCTCCAGGGGCATCTTATAGTATCACCATTAAAAAGAAAAATCAATAAAATTATGGCAGTGACACAAACCCAATAAAGCAGATAGATTTGGAATGGAGGAATCACTCTTACACTCCATAGTCCCTAAAAGAATAAAATGTGTAGCTAAATTAAAGCTTCACTAAGATGTCATGTAGTCTTCCTGTTTTCCTTTCCATGGTCACTGGTTACCAGATTTTCTCCCCTCTAATCAGTTCCTTTCTAATATCTTGCTCATATTGGATGAAATATCAGCTTTAAAGCCAGTGTGAGTTTTTCCATTTACTTCAGTGGGGCCAGGACCTCACAATCAGATTTTATTTTGCCTGTGTCTTTGTGTAACCTTGCACTGCCTCTTCTGCCCTGCACTTCTGCTCACAACCTGCCATTTTTGACCCTCTGCCAATGAGTCAACCTCACAGCTCCATCAGTAGCAAGAAAATCCTACCTCTTACTGAGCACATGGCTCATATAAATATATGTGTATAGATACAGACACGGATACAGAAATGCACATGTATGTTTGTATGCATGTATGTGTCTGATTCCAAGGAGGGAAAGACAAAGTATACAGTCCTAAATAAGAAATTCTAAATATATATATAGGTCCCGTTGCCATATAAGCTCACACAGATATCCTGCCCAGGGATCCAGCTGCACAACCCAGGCCACTTCAGAGCATTAAGGCACAGGAGAGGTGTCATTTCCTGGTTCCAGGTTTTACCTCTCCTCTGCTCTGAACTAGGTGGAACTCAGACTGTGGATCACACAGGTCTGGCATATGGTCAAGGCCACAGGAACACTCCTGTCCTCCCTTCACTGAAGGACATGGCTCTCCTGGGGGTCTTGTTTCATATAGTCCTGTACTTGTCTAGTTGTGGGCTTACATGGTGCATCAACACCACAAGGAAGAGAGAGGAGATACAGGTTTCAGGGCTGGGGAGGGGCTGCAGGTGAATGAGATTCTCCTTTGTAACCTGTTGATTTTGCCCTTCTCTGTTAAAACCATAGCAACCTTTTAACATCTGTATAGATGTATACTGAAGTGTCAGTTTGTTATTATTAGGTATTGTTAAAGAAGCTACAAATGCCTTATGACTCAAGGAAATCCTGCCAGAAGAGAAGTTTATGGAATAAAATTGCCATCTATAATTTAAATGGGCAGCTCTCCTACTGAAAAATGCTTTTCAATTTAAAAACTATTAACAGGAAATTAGGAAATCTCCCTTTGCAGTGTTATTGGTTATTTTAAAATGAAAACTAAGAACATAAAAATACTATCAGCACAAATGCTTGTTAGACCCAGAAATAAATTAAACCATTTTATTACATTTTTTTACCCCCGATGTTTATCTTCTAGCCTCCAACAATTTAAATTTAATAGAGAAAACTATTAAGAATGTAGTACAAATTGAAATTTTGAGCCAACTTCTCATTGTACTGGAATCAGTGACAGAACTGCCATTGATTTCTGTATTATCAGAATTTAGACTAGGGTGTTTTTATTAACAGTATAAAGACCAAAAAGGTATCTTTGATCCTTGACTCTTTGCATGACCAATCTTTCACTGGTGTCAAGAGGAAAACACCATAATAATCACCTGTAAAACAGATTTTCATCCTTGCTGTCTGGATTCACTTGTAAAAAACACACCTAAATATTGATGTAAGGCGTATGCATTTTGGGGACAAATGTATGCATGTGTGCAGGTGCAGCTGTGGGTACGTATGTGTGTCAGCTTGAGTATTTGATGCACTGCGAAGGTGGCAAAGAGACTATAATGTAAATGGGAAGTTAGCTCTGGGAATTCTGTCCCTGTTAAATAGTTACATATGCAGTGTAAGGTTCAGCAGAACCAGTAACTCAATATTCCAGTATACAGAGTCCTCTGGTTTTCTTTGCACAGCAACCAGTAGCCCGACGCATAATTTTCAAGCGTTCAAAACTACCTGATTTAGAAAAATGACAACATCACATGCCTCTTCTTCCAGGAAAGCTTTTGAAAAATCCTGAATTTAGTCTGGCCAGAAATACACCACCTGTCTTTCTCATAACATGAACATTCTTCTGTGTTAATGTCTAAAAACAAGAAGTGTAAAGGGATGCAAAAAGAAGAACAAATATGTTAGCTAGAATTTTGCAGACCTCAAGACAAACAAAAACCATAATTGCATTCTCAATTAAAATGTCATTGCAAGAGAGCCAAGAAAGCTCTCGGCTTTCTTTAGTTTGACTACTATTTATTTTCATATGAACTGTACTGGCTCAGTCACTCCTTGACCTAGTTTTCATCAAAGTTTGCTTTCCTCCATATTGTGTTTTAGCCAAGAATTTTTGCATGTTTACAGTAAAGAAACGTGACTTCTTCTGGTACAAGGCTACTTGTTTTTCTAGCTCATATCCCTTGTCATACGCCCTGGGGGTTTGATCTCTGTGAACCAACAAAACCCCAAAGAGCACCAATAAAACCCGATAATAACTAACAGTGTCAAAACACCTAGGTAAATGGGACAATGTCCTTCAGTGAGCTACACTTTACAGGAGTACTCCTAAAGAAGGAAACACACATGGAAGACAGGGTTGGCTCTTGTATGACTTCAGCAGCAAAACCCACTCCACCCCACAAGTTTCGCTCCTGCTCCTCCTCTCCCTCCAGGCCAGCACCTCTAAGCCCAGCTCACAGCACACCTCCAACACTGCAGCATGCTGATGGGGCAAGCTTCTCTGTGTAATTCTACTCCTCTGGTGCCAGGATCTCTGTGCACCATTAGTCAAACCCACTCTGAGGTCTGCAAGTCCTGTGCAGACAAAAAAAGAGGAAGAATTAGCACCAGGACTAACTAAGCCACTTGAATCTGGTATCCTTCAACTTCACTTCTCAGGCCTGGGCTTTCTGATCAAGCACAAAATCCAGATGAAGATTTCTTTTATGAGGAACACCCAAAATATCCCTTTCCCATGCAGATTTTCTACAGGGGTTGTCCCAGTTAAATACTCATGCTTTTCCTCAGACCCTCTCCTGCAATGTGGCTGCCATCAGAGCCAAAATCTGTCTCATCTGGTACCTCAGGTATCCATGCTGCTCTAAGCCCTGCCACCTTCCCCTCTTCATCCTTTCTGCAGCTTCAGGTTTCTCCAGCAGTTGTGCAGTTGTATCTCCAGAGGCTACAGGGTCAACATATCTCCTCAGTGAGGGTGCATCACTCCTCTGATGTCCTTACCTATATGAGAGAATCCACAGAAGCTGCCAGGCTGAAGACAATTTTGCACCAACATCATCCCAAACACATTAGATGTGTCTAGAGTGTAGATCAAAGGGAGGAATTGGCCTGCTTCACCTCCCTGATAATCCTTCTACATGCACGCAGCCTCTCACCACAGCATGCTCAGGCTGAGTTTCTTGGTGTCTGACCAGATTTGAGCACAGGCAAAGCTAGCACCATCCCTCCAGTCTGCCCTGTGGTTGTGTTTCAGTGGCTGTGAGGCTCAAGCTCTCCATGTCATGACACATTCCAAGTGCTTATAGCTGCACCAAACATGAGAAAAATGAGCCTTGGTAATGGGCTGCACTAAAAGGACTGAGACATGACATCTCCCTCAGGTCATAATCCAAATAATTATTTATCAAGAGACAGAGAGCAGTTTGACCATCTCCAGTATGAACTAACTACTTAGCCCAGTGATGTTTTGTGAATTCTGTTCATCTCCTTCTTCCACATCCCATCTGTTTTAACAATCACTACCAAATCCAGACCCAGCACAACACGCCATTGAGTTGGTTTCAGTGGACTCACACTTGCAGATGCCGATGTCAGACCTTGCCCTTCATGATCCATGGTCCTACAGAGCTTCCCATAGGCTGCTGCTCCCTGAGTGCACACAAAGCAGCCATTCATGAAGGAGTATCTGCTCTGACTGAGCTCAGCAATCTCAGGCTGTTCCAATAACCTTAACTAAATAATTTATCCTTTTCTTTGCTAAATCCACCAACGGAAAGGCCACTTCAAAGGGAGACACTCGCCCTGCCTGCCATCACAGCATATTGAGATAATCCAGAGCAATTATAATTAATGTTCTGACTACTAGCATTGAGAAACAAACAATGGACTCACAGCAACATAAGATTAAACATGTTTCCACAATCATCTGGGGAATAGTCTTGCTGACCATGTCCTTTCTTGCTATTTTTTTGCTGCCTGAAACAAAGAATGAACCTTAGAGAGTTGTGTGAAATACAGCTTTAGACCCCCAAAAGGCACAGAAGCTCTGTTAGAAGAGGGTTTTCACTTGTCAGGTAAGGAAGGACATGCTTGTAGCCTCTGCATCACAGGCTCCTCTTGGTCCATGTGAGAGAGAAGCAGTGCTGCTTACAAGGGCTAATTCTCACTGGTAGCAGGGTAATGCTGCACCGTTAGCTTGGTGGAGGGAGTCCATGTTCAGTGAGGAAAGAACAAGCCTGGATGGCAAAAGCCAAAAGGTTTTGCAGTGAGAGGAAGCACAACCTGCCAAGCCAGAATGGAACACAAGCTTTGATCCCAGACACCAGTTGTGCCAAAGAACTTGGTACTTTGCCACCCTGCCGTGAAAACACTTGGATTTGCCATGTGGGAGCAGATGGAGCAAGCAGGGAAGTACAAAAACATGAGCTCAAAGCTGTAGGTAGGGCTATATTACAAATGAAAAAGAAGAAAGAGGTGGTTTGTCAGAGTACCTCCATCTTAATTCAACTGCTCCTTTTCTTGCAATAACCCCCACTGCATTTCTTCATTTCCATTTCCACTTTCTCCAACAAAGATTTATTTCTTAGGTTCCCTTGCTTCCATAACACCAGGACAAGTTACTTCATTTGGCTCCTAGAAACTCCACATACTTCCCTCCTTAAGTCAGCCAGACACCCCCACTGCACCATCTCCAATCCATGAGATTTTATAGGGTCAATTAGCTTGTGAGTAGTCATGCCAACAAGTTTTCTTGAGGTGAGAAACAAAACCGTAACCCAAGAGCAAGCCAAGTGAACACACAGTCCAAGGCCACACACACCAGGAGCTAGCTAAACCACAGCTTCAGTGTAGTGCCTAGACATGTTTACTGTTTCATTTTCTAGGTAGGTTCACTGCAGCTGAATGCGTACTTTCCTGCCAGCCTGCTTCCCTAAGCACTGCCTATGAGTAATTTCATTGGCTTTGTGCTCATTCGCTCCTAAGATACTTTTACTTGTTGGCCAGCCTTAATTACTGAAGGAGCAGTAGAGGTCCTAGAGACATTCAGTTCCCAGAGTTTTGTGAATATATGCAGCCAGATGGAGGTGAGATGTAGACAGGCATCCCACTAGGGAAAAGTCTTCAGAATGAGTCTGACCCAACTACAAGACAACAGAGAATCCACATAGATTAAGACCATCCCAAATGCCTCAATAGCAGGAAAAAAAAATCTTTTTGGCTTAGTTAATGATCCAGTGGTTAGCAAGTCATTCTAGACAAGATACGTACCATTAATAGCTATAGTTTTGGCAATAAAAATGTCCCTTTGTTCACAGAGCCTTTTTAAAAATTTCTCTTACCTCTTCTCCTCACCTTACCTGCTTTCTTAACAGTGCTTCTTTTATTGAACCCTTTGTTCCAACATGGGCAAAAACCTATCCTCAGCATAGGTGCTGGTTCTCCAGGGACCAAGCCCTACCATAAATCTTGTCAAAGCAAGGTTGAGGAATGCCAGTATGAATGTTAACAAATAATAGCGTGGGGGAAAAGTGTAATCTGTCCCAGAATAACACAAAAGAAAACACCTCCCTGTTCAAGCGGTACCTACACATACACACAAAAGTTCAACAATGGTCAGAAAACCTCTGCTCTGCATCATGATAAACTAGACTGGCTGTCCCTCAAGGGGCTTGCAGAAGAAGAGATGAATGTGTAATGTGAATTCTGCCTTCAATTTATGGCTTAATTTTAAAGTACCTGGAAATAAAACATGAACAGGAATATCACCCACAGAGAGTAGTCTGAACTCTGCTTTCTATCACTTTCCAACAGCTTTCATTTATCTCTGTCGCACAGAGAGCTTTCTGAATAAGCCTGCATTTTGCATTGGGGCAAGTTCATTCCCAAGGCTGGGCTTGCCCTCCATCTACATCATTTCAAGCCCACACATCTGCAGTCTTCCACAGCCATGAGCCTGAGCTCCAAGTGCTCACTTATAGGCCATACACAGCTTACACTGGCACAAAGCCAGAGGGACAGCCTACCATAACACAGCCCAAATATAGAGGTTTTAAAGCACATTTTATTATACTTATTTTATTAACAAATACCCAGGATCCTGAAAGACAAGTGTCCTCCCTCCCCACCTCCCACCTCACCGTATTTGGGGGAAGGTAGGAAGGCAGTGATGCAAGTCACAGGACTTATGCCGTCTATTGCCTTGAATTTACCATGTCTCCATCATCTCCCCTGCCTGCACCACCAGACTTCTTCAATCTTCTGCTAGTGAAAGAAAACATAGTTGGGCTGGTATAGACCAAGCATCAATGCTTTTATCTATGTGTCATCCAGGAAGTTGAAGAAGACAATGTTTTTATTGCTAATGTTCACATGATTGCAACTCTGTAATTGCTGCCTTCAGTCAAGCTAGGGAAGAGAGAAATTAGAGGCAAACCATTGTTGAAAAAAGTTTGCGTAGTTCAGCTTCTCAGCAGCATGTTCCTTCTTACTCAGGACTGTCACAGCAGAGGGAAGACAATACAAAATAAGAATTAACTGAAACTGCTGTTTTCAGGTGGAAAGTTAGCATTATGCACTTGTCTGTACTCACACTAGCCATGCTACATGAGTTTCTGAAAGCAGAATTCACTCTGTCAGCAAAACAGAACGTCTGTTAATTTAAATCCTTATGAAGGAAAGCAGTGAATCATTTCTAATGGTTCAGGTGCTTTACTAATAGCACCTAAGTAACTCTCACTGGAAAATGGCAAAAAAATCTCTGAGACAATTGCAAGTACTCATTTCAGATCTGTTATGAAATAGGTCATAGCAAATGAGGAATCAATCTTGTGGTTAAACCACTGGCCTAGGACTGAGGTTCAGTCCCCAACTCCGCTCCCTACAAAATCACATCTCTCCACTGGCCCTTGCCTTATATGTGCTAAACTTATTAGCAAATCACACACATGACCCTGGGAAATGCTTAGCTCTCTGCATGCATTGCCATCATCAAACGGCCAAACCCTGAAGCTGAGAGATGAAAAGGAGGACTGATCACCCAATCCCTGCCTTTCTCTGGGAAACCCCAGGTCAGACTGCAGCATAACTCTCAGTGGGGCCATATACTTATGCACAGAGCTAGGCAGGGAGTTTAACTGCCTTCCAGACCAGAGATGCCAGAGCCAGCAAGATCTCCACCACCAGCCCCATAAATGCTGAGCACAGCAGTGCCAGAACTGCACAAGGAGGATAGCGTTTGGGCTGCAACATGCACTGCTGCCCACTGCCCAGTGTCAACAGCCCACAGTAAGGAGTGAGGGAAAATCATTGCCCAAGACCTGTATTAACAAGTCCAAGTAACAAACTATGCTTATGTCTAAACAAAAGCTTCCTGATAACACAAAATTAAACTGCCAGGAAGCAACACTCATGTTAGAATACAGTCTAACAGATGCTTTAGCATTTGTTTTATGTAAATTTTAACAGGCACCATCCTCTGTGACCAGTTTGATAAGGAACACAACCCTCATTCCAGCACAGCAACCCTGTGTATGTTTTCTCAGCTTTTATTTTCTGCTACATTGTCCTCAGCTCCAAATTTCCCAGCAAAAACACATTACACAGCTTTTGTCACATTACAGGAAATCACTAAGGTCTCTAAAGTGACCTTGATTTTCAGGTGCTTTTCTGATTTTCTATGAGACCTTTTTTCCCATCTCACGCCCACTACATAGTAAATATTGGAGATTTATAGCAGGAAAATGTCATTTTTAAGTCACAATAAGGCTTTCTTGCTATGTCATTTGTTTTCTCTGAATTACTACAAAAGATATATAACAGTAGTGCAAGAATCATAGAATCATAGAATCACCAGGCTGGAAGACACGCATCAGATCATCAAGTCCAACTGTTCCCATCAAACACTAAACCATGTCCCTCAGCACCTCATCTACCCGTGCCTTAAACACCTCCAGGGAAGGTGAATCAACCAACTCCCTGGGCAGCCTGTTCCAATGCCCAGTGACC
Source organism: Piaya cayana (assembly GCA_013389865.1). Lineage (NCBI taxonomy): Eukaryota > Metazoa > Chordata > Aves > Cuculiformes > Coccyzidae > Piaya > Piaya cayana. The sequence goes on from WAAB01017681.1 coordinate 46,438, forward strand.
CTTTTTGTGAAAAACTTCCTCCTAATATCTAGACTAAATCTCCCCTGGTGGAGCTTGAGGCCATTCCCTCATCCTGTCCTCTGTCACTTGGGAGAAGAGGCCATCACCCTCCTCTCCACAACCTCCTTTCAGGTAGCTGTAGAGAGCAATGAGGTCT
>WAAB01017681.1:46599-77651 GCA_013389865.1 Piaya cayana
CACTGCTGGCTCATATTCAGTCGCTGTCGACCAACACCCCCAGGTCCCTCTCCTCCTGGCAGCTCTCCAAACAGACTTCTCCCAGTCTGTAGCTCTGCACAGGGTTGCTGTGCCTCAAGTGCAGGACCTGGCATTTGGCCTTGTTAAACCTCATGCCGTTAGACTCAGCCCAGCAGTCCAGCCTGTTCAGATCCCTTTGCAGAGCCTCCCTACCCTCCAGCAGATCAACACCTCCACCCAGCTTAGTGTCATCTGCAGACTTGCTAAGGGAGCACTCAATGCCTTCATCCAGGTCATTGATAAAGACATTGAACAGGGTTGGACTCAGCACTGAGCCCTGGGGAACCCCACTTGTCACTGGTCTCCAGCTGGATTTAACACCATTTACTACCACTCTCAGGGCCCGGCCATCCAGCCAGTTTTCCACTCAGGAGAGTGTGCGCCTGTCCAGGCCAGAGGCTGACAGTTTCCGTAGCAGAATGCTGTGAGAAGAGATAGATCTCCACAGCAATCCAAGTCACAGTGTTATTTCAGAGACAGCTACCCTTCTTCCCTCGCTTCCTCACATGCCAATCCTGAAATATTCTGCAATTTTAATTGGTGAGTTCAGTATCTTGGCTGAACCGAAATCCATGGACCATTGCTATCTATGCACTGCCCAGTAATGCTGCTCTCTGCTCAGCAGCTCTTTGCTAGCTGAAAAATTATGGAGCATGGCCTGTAGCAGAAATCAGGAGGAAGAAATGCAGAAGCCAAGTCCTCAAAAAGTCACTGGCTTCTCACACTGAAGCAGAAAGAGAAGACATTTTCTGTCATTCCAATTATTTAGTTAATCCCAGTGAGCTTTTCCGGGAACAGATATCTGTGCCACCATTATTCAATAAATACAAAGCTATTAAGATATTTTCTAAACAAAACTCTTGATGAAAGCACAGCTTGGAATAAATACCCATTGGTAGCACAGTTCTGCCAGAGCTCCTCCACCAGGATGTCTGCCACCATCCTGAGCGTGCTTCCTCGCAGGCCAAAGCCCAGAGCCAGCCACAGATAACCAGTCCTGTGTTGCACACACACCTTTCCATCCAGAAGGAAAATGCTTGATTTTTCTTGACAGACAAGATGTCCAATTCTGAAATTACTCTGCATCTCTTCCTTAACCACAAATATAAATAGTTTTGCTTCCAGGGGGTATGGAGTTTCCTTTTTTTAATCTACTATAGTTAATTGCTATCTTGAAATAGCAAAAAGAAGTACATTACTTAGAAAGTGGTGAAAGTCCTTCATTTTTGTCCAATTACCCCAAGACCCAATTTAGTGGGAAAAGTGAAAAAAATTAGCCTGCCAAATTTCTTTCAGCCTTTCTCTTCCAAGTTTCCCTTGGTCTCACCAGGTTGCAGCAACAATCAGGTTTATAGTTTACCAGGGACATTTATTAGGCATGTTTTCTCCTTCTTAATGAATCATAACTTCAAATTATGAGTTACATAGGTGCACTAGGACCACTACTAACACTCCAGTTACACCCAAACAGATGTTTATACACTGCTTTATGTCTTGGTTTTCTAACTATTTCTTCATGTCTTGAAAGACTTAAATAAGAGCCCTCCCAAACCCTATCCAAGAACACCATATCTTGCTGTGCATGGCTTTTCTTTTCAATCATAAAGTCTTTGGGTTTGAATCTACTCTTTCCAAGACTTTAGATTCTCTCTCCTTCAGCTACCCCTGCAAACTCTAACTTGGCTCTAGTTAATAGTCATTTATTCTCACCATCCCCTTGAACGATCCAACTGATTTTTACTGAGTGAATTTTCTTCTGCAATTTTGGGGTTTGGTTACCTGCCCTCTGCCTTTACAGCAGGGCTCTCTGCTCCACTTGTGTACAAGAACAACTACTTCTAACATCCCTCACACTGACCTTAGCAGGGTATAGGAATGTGTATTTTCACAACTAGTGGAGACACACTATGTTTTCACAAATAATATTCACACGCTGACACCAAGACACCTCCTAGCCAAACCAAATACCACTGCAAGGACTGACAAGACAAGCTGGATTCCCACCATGTCAAGCCTACAAGAAGATCCACATGCATGTAAGCTCACATCCTAGGTATCCTTCTGTACATACAGATGAGATAGGACCACTTATATGGCAGGATATGTATCCTCCTGGTCACATCCCTTTGAGCCAGGGGTGCTGCCAGGGGGTACAGCCTGGGCAGAGGTGCCCTGCCACCATCCCAGAAGAGGACACTGAGCACCAGCAGCAGCCAAGGTGAGACCACCAGGCACTATGTGCCTGAGACACATGTTGAGGATGTGCTCAGTGTGGACCAGCTGAGAGAACTGGGAGGATAGCTTCTGGGACAACACAAGGCCTGTGCATGCTATCAACACCCAGCAACAGGCAAGTCACTGATGGGCAACATGCCATACATTCCCACCCTTAAAAAGTACTGAGGACCCTCACCTGCACCCGCATCTAACTCACAGAATCACAGAATCACAGAATGACCGGGTTGGAAGAGACCCACTGGATCATCGAGTCCAACCATTCCTATCAAACACTTGTAAAGCGAGCAACACCGTCTCTTGCACTTGTCCTGCTGCAGCGCCCGCGTGTCACTTAATCCACAAACCCACGGCGGACTCCTCTGCCGGCCCCCACCCGGCCTTTGTGAGCTCTACGCCACGTGGTACTCAGCAGCTGCCGCCTCTCTCTCCAGGTCGGTCAGCCAGTTCCCGTGATCAGCGCGCAGCGACTGCAGCCTCGAACCCGTGAGGTATTAGATTCGGCTGTGCTCTGCCTCCCCCTTCGTGGCAGGGATTACAGGCGCGCGCCACTGCGCACACCTCTACTTTTTGTTTCTCCCAATTCTGGTCCCAAGAAGCTTTCCCTAGTGCCTCTCTAGCCTTATTTCTCCTTCCCCTTCTGCATGGCTTTAATGTGGCCAGGTGATTCTTATCTTTCTCAGCCTCTCACAGCACTTACTCTCCCTAATCTGCTCCTAAGCCAAACCACTCACCCCTGGTTTTGGTTTGCAGTCTTCTCCCTTGTGCTGTTTCCCAAGATCTCCATCTCCTGGAGACAGAGCACACAGCATCCAACTAAGCATCTTCCTCCTCCCGCTGCCCAGACAGCATGGACATCTTCTGGTTAATGCACAGTCTTCAGGGAACTTCAGGCTGGAGCTTCTGGACAGCAGGTAGGATTAGAGTATTAAACCTTCAAGGGTTCTTCACAATGTGACTGAAACAGTAGAGAAAGGCATCTGTATGGGTTGGGGATTGCTGGCAGAGCTATGCTGCCAATGGACATTTATTCCAAGTTGTGCTTTCATTAAGAGTTTTGTTTTCACTGTTCATCTAATGGAAACAAGTTGCAAGGCCCTACCTACTGATGAACTTCTTCAGATAGAAACAGCTGACACAATACACAGCAGACCATTCTGGCTACTGATTCCATGTGATTCCTGCTAGCAGAATCCTGCAACAGCAGTTGCTGGCACACACCACTGCATCAGTAAGAATGGCTGCGGGACAGCTCTGGTGTTGCACGGTACGATATAGCCCTGTTTTCAGGGCACTGAGAACTCTTACAGCAGCTGAGCCTTGGTACAGCCCAGCTCTGCAGCAATGTGTGTGAAGGCATTGTGTGAAGCCGCTATAAGGACGGCTGCATCTGTCTGTAAAGACAAACGCACTTTCCTTAAAGCACAGTGGAAGCAATGGGGAAATTTGAGGATGACTTGGGACAGCAAGTCACAAGAAATGTGTGGCAAACCCTCTGTAGTTCATATGCTGTGCATGTTACCATTTCTAAGGCTCAGTTTCAGTAACTTCTCACGTGCAGTGTGACCTGTGCTGAGCAGATGCATTTTCTCCTGTGAACCTCTCTGCTTCTGCAGCCTCTCTAACCCAAAGGCAAGGTCAGGCAGGGCTGGCTCCAAAGCTCCAAATCAGCAAGAGCTCTGACTGTTGTGAAGCTCACAATGACATTAATATCGGTCCTTGGGAACCAAGGAAAATGCTCAAGATTGCTGGGAACTTACACATCCACCTGTGGGGGAAAAATACCCCTGTCCCAGAACCCATCTGACTGCACACGATCCATGAAATCAGAATCATAGAATAGTCTGGGTTGGAAGGGACCTTAAAGATCATCTAATTCCAACACCCCTACCACACATCCCACTAGATGAAGCCGCCCAAAGCTCCATCCAACCTGGCTTTGTAAACCTCCAAGGATGGGGCAGACACAGCTGCCCTGGGCAACCTGTGCCAGTGCCTCACCATTCTCAGAGTGAATAAATTCTCCCCTGTGTCCAGTGTAAATGTGCCCCTCTCCAGTTTATAACCATTGCCCCTTGTCCTATCACTACAAGCCTTTGTAAAGTCCCTCCTCAGTTTTCTTGTAGCCCCTCCAGGTACTGGAAAGTTGCTAGAAGATCTCCTTGGAGCCTTCTCTTCCCCAGGCTAAGCAACCCCAACTCTCTCAGCTTGTCCTTGTATGGGAAGTACTCCAGCCCTCTGGTCATCTTCATAGCCTTCCCCTGGACCCATGCCAACAGCCCTATACCCTTCTTATGTGGAAGATTCCAGAACTGGATGCAGTGCTCCAGATGAGGTCTCACAAGAGAGGACTGAAGGGGCAAAATCACCTCCCTCACCCTGCTGGCCATGCTTTTGATGCAGCCCAGGCCATGGTTGGCCTTCTAGGCTGCAAGCCCATATTGTGGCTCATGTCGAGCATCTCATGCATCAACACCCCAAGTCCCTCTGCACAGGACTGCTCCCAATCACGTCATCCCCCATCGTGTACTGAAATCAGAGACTGCCCCAATCCAGGCGTAGGACCTTGCACCTGGCCTTGCTGAATGTCATGAGGTTCTCACAGGCCCACTCCCCCAGCCTATCTAGGTCCCTCTGGATGACAACCCATCCTTCTGCTGTAGCAACTACACCAGTCAACTCGGTATCATCTGCAACTTGCTCGGGGTGCACTCAGTCTCGCTGTCTAAAGCTCCACAACGATTCTCGCAGAGTTGATCCGGGAACAGCCAGGGTGGCCACCGACTCCTCCGCGCACGGAGAGACGCCAACCACCCTCATCGCCCTCCCGGACGTAACGGCCCTGACAGCTCACGGTCGGCGCCCGACCTCGCTTCCGTTTCCGCTTCCGGTCTCGCCTCCCTGACCTCGTTTCCGCTTCCTGTCCGGCGGCGGCTGAGTGGGATGCGTAGCGTGCGCCGCGATGGAGGAGAAGTACAGCGGGCAGGCGCTGGGTCCTGTGGATGTGCCCACTGCCCGGTAACCGCGGGGGAGGGCGAGGGGGATCCGGAGGGAGCGGCGCGCATTCCCCCGCACCCCTCGAGAGCTCCGAGGCGTGGGGCCGGTGTGCGCGGGGCGAGGCCCCAGCGGAAACCGCGACTGGGGGGTGTTAGCGGCCTTGTGCGTGGTCGCAGGTGCAAGCTGAGTTCTTGCCTTTTACAGGCTGACGCGATACATCGTGCTGCTGTGCTTCACTAAGGTTTTGAAAGCCGTGGGGCTGTTTGAATCCTATGACCTGTTGAAGGCTGTCCACCTCGTGCAGTTCATCTTCATAGTGCGGCTGGGGTGAGTGCCCAGGGGGCGAAGCCTCGTCTGACTCTCTTAAGGCACACTTTGTCTGTGATGTTCTTTGTCAGCATCGCCCTTGTGTACTCAGCGTTGTGCTACAGTAATCACATAGGAAAAGGCATTTGCAATGGATATGGCAAATACTCTGTTCATAGTGGTGTTTTCCTTTTATATCTATGCTCACTGTAATTTCAGAATCAGAATATCTTCAGTTGCAAGTGACCCATGGGGATCATAGAATCACCAAGTCAGAAAAGACCCACAGGATCATTGAGTCCAACCATTCACTAAGCATGTCCCTCAGCACCTCATCCACTCATCTTTTAAACACCTTCAGGGAAGGTGACTCAACCATCTCCCTGAGCAGCCTGTTTCAGAGCCCAGTGACCCTTTCCATGTAAAATTTTTTTCCTAATGTCCAGGCTAAACCTCCCCTGGCAAAGCTGGTGGCCATTCCCTCATCCTGTCCTCTGTCACTTGGGAGAAGGAGCCAGCACCCTCCTCTCTACAACCTCCTTTCAGGTAGCTGTAGAGAGCAATGAGGTCTCCCCTCAGCCTCCTCTTCTCCAGGCTAAACAACCCCGCCTCTCTCAGCCGTTCCTCATAAGGCCTGTTCTCCAGCCCTCTCACCAGGTTCATCACTCTTCTCTGGACTCATTCCAGAGCCTCAACATCCTTCTTGTGGTGAGGCACTCAGAACTGAACACAGGACTTGTTGAGTCCAACTCTTTGCTCCTCATAGTACTGCCTAAAACGAAACCATATGACTTAAGAATGTTGTTCATACATTTCTTGAACTCTGACAAGCTTGGTGCTGTGACCACTTTCTTGGGGAGCCTCTTGGGGAGCCTGTTGGGTGATTTGCCATGCTTCTAGTGAAGGATCCTTTCCTAATGCCCAATCTGAACTTCCCTGACACAGCTTCATTCTGTCTTCTCCAGTGAAAGGAGAACAATACCTCCCTCAAGGCTGCCCACCTTGAGGAAGTTGTAGTCTGTGATGAGGGCACCCCTGAGTCTCCTCTTCAAGCTGAGCAAACCAAGTGACCACAGCTGCTCTTCCTAAGTCTTGCCCTCAAGACCTTTTGCTGACTTGGTTGCCCGGCATTGGACGCACTGTAATAGTATAACGTTTTTATTACATTGAGGCACCCACAGCTGGTCATAGTCCTTGAGGTAGGGCTGCACGAATGTAGTGTAGAGTGGGACAGTCACTTCCCTCAGCCAGCCAGCTGTGCTGTGCTTGATGCACCCNTCAGAACTGAACACAGGACTTGTTGAGTCCAACTCTTTGCTCCTCATAGTACTGCCTAAAACGAAACCATATGACTTAAGAATGTTGTTCATACATTTCTTGAACTCTGACAAGCTTGGTGCTGTGACCACTTTCTTGGGGAGCCTCTTGGGGAGCCTGTTGGGTGATTTGCCATGCTTCTAGTGAAGGATCCTTTCCTAATGCCCAATCTGAACTTCCCTGACACAGCTTCATTCTGTCTTCTCCAGTGAAAGGAGAACAATACCTCCCTCAAGGCTGCCCACCTTGAGGAAGTTGTAGTCTGTGATGAGGGCACCCCTGAGTCTCCTCTTCAAGCTGAGCAAACCAAGTGACCACAGCTGCTCTTCCTAAGTCTTGCCCTCAAGACCTTTTGCTGACTTGGTTGCCCGGCATTGGACGCACTGTAATAGTATAACGTTTTTATTACATTGAGGCACCCACAGCTGGTCATAGTCCTTGAGGTAGGGCTGCACGAATGTAGTGTAGAGTGGGACAGTCACTTCCCTCAGCCAGCCAGCTGTGCTGTGCTTGATGCACCCTGGGACACAGTTGGCCCTTTTGGCTGACGGGGCAGACCGTTAACTCATACTCAGTTTGCCATCAACCCTAATCCCGCATCTCTTTCCATGGGGCTGCTGCTCAGCCTCTCATTCACCAATTTTATGTGTAACAAAGAATACCCTGTCCCAGGGTGGAGGATGCAGCACTTGGTCTTCTTAAATTTTACATAGCGGGGGATTGCCTAGCTCTCCTGTCTATGCAGGTCTCTGTAAGGCCTCTCTGTCCTTGGGAAACTTCAATGGTTTTCCTTATTTAAAATTTATCATACTGGTACAGTACTGGTTGTAAGAACCTTGGCTTTTCTCCAAGTTTTCTTAAGGGTGTAGAAGACACATTTTCGTCCTTATAATAAAAAACATAGTATTATTTTTCCTCACAACTTCTGAGATCAATTCTTTTGATTTTTGTAAATCACAGGTAGGCTCCTCTTCAGCTGTTGTCTGAATAAATTGCATTTAAAATTAACCAGAACTGAAGTTCACTTGTAATTATCTTTATACTGGTATCTGACACATGTAATGCAGCAGGGAAACAAAACCTGTCAGTGTGGTCTTTTAGTGAAAAATGTAGAGGAAGCATTTTTGTCAGCTGAGCCTAATATGAGGGACGTGGTCATTTAGAGCTGGTTGGAAAAAAAACCCAACTGTTAATGCAGAAACTTTATTCTTTTAACAGGTCTGCATTTTTTATGGTTTTGTTTCAAAAACCATTTTCTTCCGGAAAAGTGGTAACTAAACGTCAGGTGAGTTGACATATGTAATAGTGATGCGCATCTTTTAGATACTCTTGACAATGTGGCTCTTGCAAAAAACAAAAGTGGAACAAAGGTTATTCTGGCTGTAAAATGTTGCAGCTTCCAGAAGTGTCTAACTAACTGTGTGTAGTACACTGACAACTGACACAAACAATCAGCCTTTTTAGCTTTTCAGAGCATTTTGAAGAGATTGGTCCTTGGCACCATACAAGCATCTGTTTTGAGAACTGGATTTTCAGAAGGAGTTTAGTCTGTTTAGCTGCCTTCAGCAGTTTTTGAAGGGCAGTTTCTAGACCGCCAGCATGTCAGAGTGCTTCAGCCATGTCAGACATGCTAGAACAATGCTTTCTGCATCATGCATTTTGATGAAGGGTACTCAATACTCTTCAGACCTGAATTCCCAGTATCCCAGATTGTCTGAGCTGGGCCAGGTTGGCACCTGCTGTTTCATAAGAACTAGGTTTTTTACCTGCTCCATATATTCATCTTGCTTTTATGTAAATGTGCATACAAAAATTTGATCCATACACGATGTCATTACTGTATGTGCTAAGCAATGAGAATCTGAAGGATAGCCTCAGAAGTGTTCCAGATGTTAACTGTATTCGTGGATAGGCATGTATGGCAGATTTTTAAAGTGTGAACAAGAATAAATTGCATCTTTAATTTGTGTTCAGAAAAATCTATTCACTCTTGCTAAGAAATTTTAAATTCCGATTTTGAAGGTGTGGTGTTTGTCATACACATTGTCTTGTTTAATGTATTTCCAAAATTAACTACTTTTCTTGAAAAAACTTGTATTTACAGTTTATAATGTATTGAATAGCTGAATTATAATCTGCGTCCTGAAGAAAGGATTTAGCACATGCATAAATATTAGTAGGCCTAAAGTCTTAATCTCTTTATCGTGGTTGTTTTATGTAGTTCTATAGATGCTTGTCAGATATATACAATATATTAAAAAGTAGAGTATCTTTGGCTGGTAAGTGGACTTAAATTTTTTTTCGGCATCTTTATCGGGCTCTTCATTAAAGAAATCTCAGACTAATCTGCCACAGCACTAGATTCTGTAGTGAATAAATAAGTAATTCTAGTTCGTCACCTTAATTGCCTGATAATGTAGTTATGAAGATAATCATTCTGAATTTTGCAGAATTTGTAGAGCATATGTTTTCCTCTTTATTTCTACAGCTACTATGCTAAAAGAAAGCTAATAATGAGGTGTTTACTTTGAAACTGTGGAGAAATCATGAAATACCTTTCTTTTGCAGTGGATCAAAATTGTTAAACATGCTGTTGTGGGATGTATCATTTCACTCTTGTGGTTTTTTGGCCTTACTCTTTGTGGACCACTGAGGTAAATATCTATTTAGGGTCAAGCTAATTTTTTAAGCTAATTTTGGTTTTCCTTGTTTTGCTCCATTATTTTGTATGTGTCTGTTAGCCCATTCTACCAGCCTCTTGCTTTATTCTTTGAAATTTTAAATGGATGTTTATGCTTTTCCTGTGAACTCTGTTGTGCTTGGGAAAAACTACATATAATTTTCCATAGAACTTGTTATTTTCTTCATTCATTCTTTGACAGGATGCAAGGGAAAATCTTAATGGTGCTTAAACTATTGATGTGATTGATAAAAGATCACTGACTGTTGTACTGTCTGAGTTTTTCATCATTTCCCTAGTGTCATTAATGTAACACAAGTTGTTTATTTAACTTTTTTAAATCCAGGGCTTGGCAGCTAATACTAGCAGCTTGTATACCTGTGCCAGGTGACTAGAAACAACTTCTAGTAGCAATTTATTAAAGAACACTGCTTTCTAGTTGTATACCTGTGCTGTATTGGAATTGTTTAGCATTACTATATATACTCTGAGTGAAATTACTTGTGCTGTTTGTTAGCAATACTGACTGAGTAACTGTAAGAAAGTAATGGTAGACTTGCAAAAATGAAGATTAATGTATCAGAAAGCATCTTTCATTAGGGAGAGGAAGCCTTAAATGATAACATTTTATGAGGTTAAAGTTTTATCCTCTACACAGGAGAAGGCATACCTTAGAATAAAGCATTGCTTAATATCTTACCGCCTTTCTGGATGTTGGCAGTCTTCCCAAACAGAGCCAGTAACATGGTCCCTAACAGTTTGTATTGTGATGCATAGAATGGCAGAAGCATTGGATAAACTTGACAGTGATTATTACTTTCATGTTTTGCACTGGAAAGTTGTCAACACAGCTTATTAGTCAGCCTTTGCTCTCTGAAGGAGATACTGTGCAAGGCAGAATTTCTCATTTTCAGCAATTAAGAGGTTCTGAGGTTGCATAAACTACTAGACGACCCACATCTCAATGAACAGGATGTAATAAAACAGAATAGGAACCCTTTTTTTCTGGGAACTAGAAACTTTGGCTTAGAGCAGATACTGTAATGCAATAACAACTCCATCTTGAGCAACTTAGTGTCTTCTTGTGTTAACAGAAGAAAGTACCATTTAAAGTAATCTATACATGAGCAATTTTAATCTGTTTCTTTGTTTTGTGATATGCATCACTGTCCACAGCTAGATCTGCCACTCACAAGGGCAGATATTTTTGCATTTAGCCTTTTGAATTGTTTTAAGTTTGCTGTTGAAATCACAGGATAAATCTTTGACTGCTGTGTCACTGAATTTTAACTGAAATAGGTATATTTCAGACTTGGCCACTTAAAAGTGGGCATAAGTGTTTGTGGACAGAAGTGTTTATTTCACTTTTTTATAGGACATTGTTGCTGTTTGAGCACAGTGATGTGGTTGTGCTGTCACTCCTTAGTGTCTTGTTCACAAGCTCAGGTGGAGGACCAGCAAAGGTATTTAAAATTTTATTTCACCAAATGTAAAAAAATACTGAATGCTCTGTATTCAAGTACCTCTTTGGCCAGAACAAACATGGGTTTGGCCCTACATTCATAGAAACTGCATTTTGTTGGAGTTTTTTGCTTAATTAGTTGTGAAATTATAAGATGTGCTACTTGAAATAATAAGTATGACATTAAGAGAGAAACAGTGGGTGAAGCTGTTGCAGATCCATGGCAGACACCTGAGAAGTTTTTCTGTTTGTGGGTGGAAAAGACCTATGAGAATTACTTTTGCACTTCACCATTCTTTGTAATGGGATTTTGGGTTTAAACTGACAAAAGGACTTGTATGTGTATAATGGGCCTGGCTTTTAGGCACTGAAGTCAAGCAGTACAGTCTCCGGGTGCTTACCTAGCCCCTTCAATGTCTGTAGCTTGTCACATATGTATTTTTCTGCCAAAGGTTTCTTTAAGTACTTTAATGTCTGCATGAGCCATGTTGAACACTTGGATCTTGCCTTGCACTTGATCAGACATCTATACTAGAGACATCCTTTGTTAGAGTCCTATTACACACAGTTTTTTGCACACTACACCTAATCAGCTCTAAGTAGATTGAGCTCATCCCAGCACCTTGGGATGGTAGTCTTGGCCACTTTCCCTCTTAGAGGAAGTTATCTTATGATAAGATCTATACCTGAGGATAAAGTGCTGGCTGCATAAGAGAAAGTCTGGCTTTGGGCCTGCATTAGGCTGGGAGTTTTGTAATCTCTGTCTCATAACTGCTGCTCAAGCCCACTGATCACTCCTAGGCTCGCCTTAAAATGGCTAGCACAGTTGTCTGTTCTGACACTCTGTGCTCACCTCTATCTTATTGGCATGCTTAGGTCATCCAGCATAAATCTAGAAGACAGTTGTTTTCTAAAGCCAGCCACCGAAGGGTAAATACAGACTTTCAGAGAGGTTTTTGTCAGTGTCATAGTAGGCCATAGGTGGAAGTTACGCTGCCTGTCTAAGGGAGCAGAAACAAGGGAGTGATAAACATGTCCTCAGAATGTTTCAGCTTTTTGAAATGAATTGTGACAAAGAGAAGTCAGCTGATTTTCCAAAATAAGAATGTGGTAGCTGAGTTTGGCTTCAGAAGATGAATTGTTTGTAGCTGTAGAGCTCAGTATCTTGCCAAGATGATGAATACCAAAACGGCAGCGTCTTAAGTCAGGGTGATGAAGGCTTTGGGAGCTGGGATTTCATAGTTACCTCTATCAATTCCACAAAAGCACCACAGAGTTCTTTCTCAGAGCCTTTGTAGAACTCTCTAGCCTTACCTCTCCTAAGACAATATCCTACAGTTTGTATACTAGATCTTGTTTATAGCTCCTTGATACTACAAAATATTAAATCACCAGGCTTAAGTAGCTGTTCATTCTGGCAGGCAGAAATACACCATGAAGAAGGAAGCAGTTACTCCCTGAGATACAGGCTTCTAGCTCGTGGTGATTTGCCCTGATTTATCCTGTAAATCTGAAAGTCAGAATAAGTATAAAATTATGTTGTCAAGGTCACTTTTTTAATAAAAAAAGCAACAGTGTTTGGGTTTTTTCCTTATTTTATTATAATAATAATTGGAGTATGGTTTTGTTTTGTTTTGTTTTACAGACAAGAGGTGCTGCATTTTTCATCATAGCTGTCATCTGCTTATTGCTTTTTGATAATGATGACCTCATGGCTAAAATAGCAGAACACCGTATCCTTTCTTGCTGTGTGTAAGAGTAAATGCTTGTTGTTACCAGAGGAGAGAGAAAGTGGAGTGCTGTAAATTAGATATACTTGCATTTTCTTGAATAGGGTCTTACCTTTCATGAATATTATGGCATAGGATTTTACTCTTACACCTAAATGATGATATTTCAGCTGAATGAACAGCATTGCTTACTTTGATAACTTAAAACACAGCTATAGCTTTTAAGCTGTAGTTAAAGCCTTCCTGCCTGTTAGCACATACTTAGTCACTTAGGACTGATAGGAGCTTTTTTGATCAGCTCTCTTTTTTTTTTTTCTTTTCAGAAATTCTAAGCATAATGGCTGTAGCCTAAATGTGTGCAGTACGTGGTTGACAGCCTACCTGGCAGTTTCTTCTGTATGTCCAGAAAGATTCATGGAATCATAGAACTATTTGGGTTTGAAGTGACCTTTAAAGTTCACTTAGTCCAGCTCCACTGCAGGGAGCCAGGGACATCTTCCCCTGGATCACATTGCTTAGAACCCCATCTAACCTGACCTTGAATGTTTCCAGGGATGGGGTATCTGCCACCTCTCTGGGCAACCTGTTTCAGTGTTTCACCACCCTCATTGTAAAAAAATTCCTCTCTTACATCTAGTCAAACTCTACCTTCTCTCAGTTTAAAACCATTACCTCTTGTCCTGTCACAACAGAACTTGCTGAAAGTCTGTCCCCATCTTTCTTATAAAGAAAGGCTGCAATGAGGTCTCCGTGGAGCCTACTCTTCCGCAGGCAGAACAATCATAGAATCATAGAACAACCAGGTTGGAAGAGACCCACCGGATCATCGAGTCCAACCGTTCCTATCAAACACTAAACCATACCCCTCAGCACCTTGTCCACCTGTGCCTTAAACGCTTCCAGGGAAGGTGATTCAACCACCTCCCTGGGCAGCCTGTTCCAATGCCCAACAACCCAAACTCTCTCAGCCTTTCTTCACAGAAGAGGTGCTCTATCCCTCTGATCATTTTTGTGGCCCTTCTCTGGACGTGCTCCTACAGGTCCATGTCATTACTGCAGACTGGACACATTCCTCCAGATAAGGGTCTCACCAAAGCTGAGCAGTGGGAGAGAATCACCTTCCTCAGCTGGCTATGCTACTTCTGATGCAGCCCAGGATACGGTCGGCCTTCTGGCCTGCGATTGCTCATTGCTAGCTCATGTCCAGCTTTTCATCCACCAATACCCCCAGTCCTTCTTAGGAGGGCTGCTTTCTCTGTCTTCATCTCCCAACCTGTACTGCTTCCAGGGGTTGCCCTGACCCAGGTGTGGGTCATGGCACTTGGCCTCACTGAGCCTTCTGAGGTTCACATGTGCCCACTTCTCAAGCTTGTCCATGTCCCCAGGATGGCATTCCATCTCTCAGGCATGTCACTGCACTGCTCCCTTTGGTGTTGTCTGCAAGGTTGCCGAAGATGCACTCGATGTCATTGTCTGTGTCACTGATGAAGGTTCTGAACAGTACTGATCCCATTACAGACCCCCGAGAGCACCACTGTCAATGATTTCCATCCGGACATTGAACCATTGACCACTACCCTCTGGATGCAACCATCCAGCGAATTCCTCATCCCCTGAACACTCCAGTCATCAAATCCATATCTCTCCAAATTAGAGAGACAAGTGCTGTGGGAGACACTGTTGAAGGCTTTACAGACATATAGATAGGTGTCATTCATAGCTCTTCCCTGTCCGCTGTTGTAGTTACTCCCATCAACGAATACCACTATGTTGATCAGGCAGGACTTGCCCTTAATGAAGCCATGCTGGCTGTTTTAAATCACGTCCCTGCCTTGCATGTACCTTGGCATGGCTAAGGAGGATCTGTTCAATGATGTTTCCAGGCACAGAGGCGAGGCTGACAGGTTGGTAGTTCCCAGGATCCTCCTTTCTACCTTGGCTAAAAGTAGGTGCAGCTTCTCTTCTTCCAGTTACTGGATTCTTCTCCTGACTGCCATGACTGGGCAGAGTCCAGTGGGATGAGGTTTAACAAGGCCAGATGCCAGGTCCTGCACTTGGGGCACAACAACCCTATGCAGAGCTACAGGCTAGGAGAAGTCTGTCTAGAAAGCTGCCAGGAGGAGAAGGACCTGGGGGTTTTGGTCAACAGCTGACTGAACATGAGCCAGCAGTGTGCCCAGGTGGCCAAGAAGGCCAATGGCATCCTGGCTTGTATCAGAACCGGTGTGACCAGCAGGTCCAGGGAGGTTCTTCTCCCTCTGTACTCGGCACTGGTGAGACCGCTCCTTGAAGCCTGTGTTCAGTTCTGGGCCCCTCACCAGAAGAAGGATGTTGAGGCTCTGGAGTGAGTCTAGAGAAGAGCAACAAAGCTGNGAAGTTTTTCACAGAAAGGGTCATTGGGCATTGGAACAGGCTGCCCAGGGAGGCGGTTGATTCACATTACCTGGAGGTGTTTAAGGCATGGGTAGATGAGGTGCTGAGGGACATGGTTTAGTGTTTGATAGGAATGGTTGGACTCGATGATCCAGTGGGTCTCTTCCAACCTGGTGATTCTATGATTCTGTGACTTTTGAAGTATCATGGTGAGTGGCCTAAAGATTGCTTTGTGTCTTTGCAAATATGGTAATCTCAGTTCATCTGCCCAGCTGGAAAATGATGTGAAGCAGCCTGCAGTATCTCCAGTAAGAGTGGACTTTAAGCTTCAAATTTAAGCTGGCTGGCATGCTTTCAAAGCTACTGAGTAAACTGGAAGTGGTTCTGAAGTGAGTTCTCAACCAGTTGTCTTCATGTAGTGAAGTGTACTAGCGAAAAGCAGTACATCTAAGGGTGAGCAGTAAAAATGAACAAGGTGAAAGTAATCTTTCTCAAGGAAGGATGAAAACATGGAATGACAGATGCAAATTATACATTCAGAACTATTGTTGATTAATCCACTGAGTTTTCAGTGAAGGAGTTAATTGTTAAAGTGCCCGCTAGTGGTTTTCCCAAAAGCTAATGTTACTTTAATATTTGCTGCATTCTGCTTGACAAATACTCTTTATTTTCTAAAGTTTAAATATTTAGAATCTGGAAAGATGCAGACTATATTATAGACACTTCACTGTTTGTGTTTCTAGTAAAAAAAAAAATCTAATTTTTAATGCTCTTAAATATATGTTTCAAAGTCTGGTTGCCATAATTAGTATAAATCCTGTGTCATGACTGCTGTCCAGTATTTAACAGTGACTGTGTTTTCATGTTTTAAAACACTTTTCCACACATGCATTATTTTTAACTACCTATTTTCAGTGGAAATACTTTCTTCTTTCCTAAATGTTAAAGATCTGATGAACCTTAAAGCTCAATTTGTTTACTTCTGCTTTGTGAGGCCTGCTACATATACCCCTTCTTTGGTTAAAAAAAAAATCATCAAATGAAACTGTTCCTTAACTTATTTTTATTTAGCTGAGGGACATCATGACAGTGCTCTCACCCATGTTCTGTACACAATCATTGCTTTCCTTGGTGTTGCAGACCACAAGGTAAATAACTTATATTTTAGTAGGTTAATATTTCTCTGACTTTTGTTAGTAAGAATTTTAGCATCTCAGAGCTAATCAAAACCAAAAAGTTCAACATCCACGACACTGGAGCTGAATTAGGAGGGTGAGGAGCTTCAGTACAGCAACCCAAACCATACAACATTCAACTGATACAGCTGGCAAGGACTTTGCTGTAATGTATAACCTATAAAGTCTGATTAAAATTATCCTGAAGTATTCTGTAGCAGTATTCTGGATGTTTCAAAATGCTTTGTATACAAGCAGTTTATTGCTCTCTTTTGAGGTCTTTGTGTTGTTGCTGCTTCTGGTTTTCCCCAGTCTTTCCTTTAAGTTAGATGCTTGTATTTGAAGATGCAGATTCTGATACTTCAGAAGTATAGTGCCATTATAATCAGCGCCACAAATAACTGAGTAGCAAAACATTAGCGTATGGGATTGACCTGGATGATTGAGTTGTTCTTTTAGCTTACTCTTGTTGCTAAAGTGGCAGCATTGAGAACTAAACCAGGAAAAAAAGTATCGAGCAGCTGAGAGAGTATTAATTTAGAAGTAAAATCAAATGCTTGAGAGACTGGCTAACTGTGCACAAAGCAAGTGTAGTCTAAGGGGGAGAGGGGATGCTGTGTGTGTATCTTATGATTTACTTATAGAACAATTTTGAAAGAAAATCTGAAGAAGAAATGTGATGTGATGCATCTAAAGGTAAGTGAATGAGAGAACTGTGAAAGGCTTAGAGGTCAAGGTGACATGACACTTCTGGGGTTTATGTATGCTTTTGGCACTCTTTTAATTATGGAAGATAGGAAACTAAGTTTTGTTTGATTGTTCTTTTTTTCTGGTATGCTCTTTGCTATTAATTTACTGCTGTTATATGCCAGTTAACACTAGTAATAGAGTTTTAAACTTTGTGTCACATTAGGGTGTTGTGAGGAGTGCTGAGGTATAATGTATGCATGTTACTCTTTTTAACTGGAGTAACAGTTACAGGAAGTATCCTGTCTTTGGCTTTTGCTGATAAGTCAAGGAAAGCAATTATTATTTTGTCATATAAGTGTCATTTTGTTTGGAGAGAGGTGTTTGAGAAATGCCAACGGGATCCCTCTGTTTCCAGGGAGGAGTGCTACTGCTGGTACTGGCTTTGTGCTGTAAGGTTGGTTTTCACATGGCTTCCCGAAAACTTTCTGTAGATGTAGGTGGAGCCAAGCGTCTTCAGGCTTTGTCTCACCTTGTTTCTGTCCTTCTGTTGTGCCCATGGGTCGTTGTCCTCTCTCTGACAACAGAGGTAAGAGAGCAAGTACACAATTAAATCATTTTTTGTAATGTTTCTGCTTGTGAAGTGGAATTTAAACCTTTCCTTTAAAACACATTTAAAATAACCAAAGTTGCCATTTTAATTTTGTAGTGAGTGCTGTTTGCATTTTTTTCCTCTATATTTTGGTGTATATGTGTGTGGTACCTTGATTTATTTCATCTTTCTAGCTCAGATATTATATCCAAGATTCATATACTAACATTGCACAAGTATTAATGACTGTATAAATGCTGGGCTTTCTTATTCCTGAGGAGCAGATTATTGTAATTTAAAGACAAGTTCGTTATGCCTGCATGTGTAGGGAGAGTAGACTATTGCAAACATGGCATTACATGTGGCACTGCTTTTTAGCACTTGAAAGTATTTAAAATAAGATACTGTACTGCATATTAGCTGTGTGTGCCTTTGTATAGCTGGAATGTTTGGTTTATAGGGTAAATTGAAAATATGAAAGTGTTTATGTTTTGATGGATTTCTGAAAACATTTATAATGAAAGTGAATGAATGCTAGATATACAGTCACATCTAACTGAGAGCAATCCTTTCTGAAATGTGTTTTTTGTTGCAGAGTAAAGTAGAGTCTTGGTCCTCTCTCATCATGCCCTTCGTAACAGTCATCTTTTTTGTTGTGATCCTGGATTTCTATGTGGAGTCTATATGCTTTGTCAAGATGGAAGCTTCCACGTGTGCTCGATATGGGTCCTTTCTTATTTTCATTAGTGCACTGCTTTTCGGAAACTTTTGGACACATCCAATAACAGACCAGCTTCGAGCTATGAACAAGCCACCACACCAGGAGAGCACAGAGCATGTTCTTTCTGGAGGGGTGGTAGTGAGTGCTGTCTTCTTCATCTTATGTACGTATTTTAACTTGTGTTTTAATAAATCTATTGTCCTTGTGGCTGGGAAGCCAATCAGAAAAATGGATATTTGCAGAATTATTTTGGATGAGCTTTTGTGGATACTTTTGAATAAAAGGGGTCTGTATCCATGCTCTTTTGCTGTCTGTCTACAAAAAAACAAAAAAAGAACATAATAGATCTGTTTGATTGTGGAAGTGATGATCCAATCTTACATAGCAATGGAATCTAATGATAAACCTGAAGATGAAGTTGACAATCACTTTGCTGCCTGCAAGTTTCATGTAAGCTTTGATTGCTGATAAAACATACTTGAAAATAGCTGTGAAGCTTAGAAACAGCAACAAAAACTTCAATACTTTCCTTGCAGCTGCCAATATCCTGTCCTCCCCCTCCAGGAAAGGGCAGAAGGGTACCCTTATTGGCTATTCCCCTGAAGGCACTCCTCTCTATAATTTCATGGGTGATGCATTACAGCAGAGCTCTCCGTCATTACCCCGGTTTATTAAGGAGTCACTGAAACAAATCCTTGAGGAGTACGATTCTAGGCAGATCTTCTATTTCTTGTGCCTAAATCTGGTAAGTGCATGTGTTCTTTTTGTAAACCAAATCACATTAGTATATAGCACAGTAAGAAGGGGTGATCTTTAAAGGATTACCATGGTTGACTGTTTTTAAAGTGACCCTTGACAGAAGAGTTTCATTAGATGGAGTGTTAAAGTAGAAGGTTCTTGCACTAATTTTGCCCTAAGTGGCAGGTCTTTTTGATTTCTTGTCACAATATAGCAGTGTTTCTGTGTGTAACTGTTATACCAGAAAGTAAATACTAGTATGATGGTAATTGAAGATTGAGGTATGTCAGTGTTAATAGCAGATAAGCTGAAGCTAATAAAGCCTTCAAGGATTGGGACAACAAAACAGTAAGTGTGGGATTGATTAGTGTTAATGTGGAGTGGGCTAGTTTTGTTCCTACCTTCTCTGTTTTTTGAATAGGAAAATATCATGCAGTAAGCAAGACTGGTAGAACCCCATTTACAAAGATCTCTGGTTTTCAGTGATTATCCAAGAGAACAGGGATTGAAACTTGAAGTATCTGTAACTTCAAGGACTTCATTATGGAATGTGAAAGATGAGAAGGAAGGTTATAGGCAGACCAGTTAATAGGAAATCGTATAGGGAAAGTATATTTATAAAAAATATTTCCTTGTGTCCCCTTCTCAAAGGGGACAATTCCTAAGATTTAAACAGTCACCTAATTAGTGATGAAAATTTTTACAGAACAGATGTTTAGACAGCATTGCTTTTACAGGAATAATAGATCAGACCATAATTGTCACATTGTTTAATAACAAAATTCTTAAAACTTTATGCAACATTAGTTTAAAATTCTAAATGAAAACTTGAATTTAGTGGTGTAGAGGGTTGTTTCCTTGAGTCTAAGGCATTTGGGATGGTTGCTTAGAAATTGTCTCTTCATGGACTTGGAGTGTATTGCTTACGTTATTTTCATTAGAGGAGGGAGAAAATAGTATAGAAATACATTGAACAATACCTTGGAAAACTATTAGGAGTCCTATGACAAGAGTTTCCTCCTAGCTACACAGATATAAAAATACAAGTTAACCTTCGAGGAAAAATTCAAACTCTCTTTCATTTCAGGCTTTCACGTTTGTGGAGCTTTTTTATGGAGTATGGACCAATAGCCTTGGTCTTATTTCTGATGGATTTCACATGCTTTTTGATTGTTCTGCATTAGTGATGGGACTTTTTGCAGCTCTTATGACAAGATGGAAAGCAACTCGCATATTTTCCTATGGGTGTGTATATTAGAATATTTGATGAGAGTCTGAAAATTATTCTACCTGCTCATTTTCAAAATGTCTTCCTTTAAAACATTTTGGGGTGTTTTAATGGTGCATGGTTCTGTGGGTTATCTGTTATATCTCTCCTGTTCCCCAAGTGCATGCAATTCCCTTCTTGCCCCTGCAGAGAATCTGAAATTTGATTTTTGTTTCTCTACAAATAAATCTTTGTCCCTGTGGTATTCCTTAAAAATTGCCTTACTTAGTTAATGTCAGAAACTGAAGAAAACATCAGACTGAAATATGTGTTAGAAGTCATTGTTTAAATGAGGATCTCAATTCTGCAGTCATAATCAAAATTTTTGTAGTTAAATTACATTGAAGCCATGAATGTGCAATATGCATAAAAAAATACTTAGATTATTATAGCTTTTTACTGTTGGTGTTTGGACAGTTGTAAACTAGCTACTTCTTGGTCAGAAATAAATAACCCGGAAATTAAGTCATGGTTTTGTGGCATGGAGGCAAAAAATGAAAGCAAACAGTGATGCATTAAATGTAGTATAAGTATTTATTACGGCTTTGAAATTTGTTCAGGCTACTCATTTTCACTCTCAAAAGTACATTTGTGTGCTTTCAGGTATGGACGTGTAGAAATTCTGTCTGGATTTATTAATGGCCTCTTTCTGATGGTAATTGCTTTCTTTGTCTTCATGGAATCAGTGGCCAGACTGGTGGATCCTCCAGACATAGATACAAATATGCTAACTGTAAGTTCTGTCTGTTTGAATGTTGTTTGGCAGTTAACAGTTCATTCATTTTCATCTCAATTAAAAGAAAAGTGGCATACTCAAGAGATCTAAACTATGCCTTGAGTTTTTAATGTATTCTAGTTTTAAAATCCAAACTATGTCTAGTATAAAAATTTAAAAAATATGTAAGGGTTAATGTAGTTTAACTATAATAGTTACAAGTTCTATTCTTTTTAGATGGTGGTCTTCCTAGACTAAAAAATCCTAAAGAAATAATCTGTACATGGCTAAATTTGGTTCTGCTGTAATGTATCCATAGATCAATTATTGGAGAAACTATTTTGTATTAGTCCCTGAAAAAACTCAAAAATCAGCCAAAATTTGTAACATTATGCCAAATGTGTTACTGTGGCGTGAACAATCATGAAGCTGTGCTTTGCTGATCTTAACTACACCTATGTCTCTCTACTTTCCACAGCCTTTTCAGGGACTACCCCCCAGTTAAATTTTCAAGTTTCCAACCCTTTCTTTGAAATGTGATTTCATTTTCTTCAAACTTTTTTTTATTTATTATAGAATTCTGCAAATCCAAGCCTTCCATTTATTACATTTCCAGATACACTATATTCTCTTACACACACACACACACACACACACACACACACACACACACATATATATTTGAGCTCTCCTGCTTTCTTTAGTACCAAGGAGAAAGATTTTTATATAGGCACAATGAGAATTGTGCCTGCTGGAGTCAAGTTTTTTTATTTTCCCTTTTCATCTTCAATATTTTCTCTGTTTTCACTACTGATTTTGTGTCTTGAGGGTGGGAGGAATTACCCCTTCTACATGAGCACAGTCTGCATAGCCAGAGAAACTTACAACAACCCCCTAGTAGTAAGACTTGCTTAACTTCCTTATTAGCTGGAATTACTTTTATGCCCTGCTGGTTTCGTAAGAGAAGAGGAGAAAAATAGGCAGACCAGTGAAGCAGTAGCTGCTGTCTTCAGTTCAGTAGTTTTTTAGATGAGTGTGTGTGTCTTAGGTACGATATACATCACCCCTTCCTAAAATGAAATTTGCTATCTTGTCCTGGTTTGTGGATATTAGGTTTTGCATTTTTGTGGCAGTTATTCAGTGGTTTTAATGAGAAGGTTTGGGTTAACTGGATCTTTTCGAGAGGGAATGAAAGTTCCTTTTGAAAGCAGCATGGATGCTAAAAGGAATATGATGAGGAATACAGATTAGAATAGTCCTGTTAATGCTTCCACAGTTTTCCTTAATTAGGAGTATGGTGTTTCAGATTACCATATTTTAGAAAATAAACATTTTCAACACCTGGTGTGTAGTGATGCTAAAGACTTTTCTCCCTCTCACAGCCAGTCTCTGTTGGAGGGCTGATCGTAAACCTTGTTGGCATCTGTGCCTTCAGCCATGCACACTCCCATGGGGCTTCCCGGGGAGGTTGTCACTCACACGATCACAGCCATTCTCACCATGGACACAGTCACAGCCATGGGCATGGCCATTCCCACAGTGACCATGGGCACAGCCACGGGCATTCCCACGGGTCTTCTGGAGGCAGCATGAATACCAACATGAGAGGCAAGTACAGATTTAGTAGTGAGTGGTATATGTGATTCCCAGCAGGCTGCAGATCTTCAGAATCAGACCCAGTACTATGCTTAAAATCTCTCTGCAGAAGTGGTTTGACAGCCATTTAATATGGTGTACTTCAATTTCTCAAACTGTTTCTTCATCAATGAGTTTAACTTGAAGAAACATTAAATGGTTTATTTGCATGGTTTTCTTAGATGTGGGTAATGCCTCAGGACTAACAAGAAGCATTAACCTCTAGTTATCATTAACGTTAATAAACAGTCTTTGCAAACCTTACTGCATAAGCTTACAGTCCTTGTTTCTACATTCCACCTGGAAATGAAACTACAAGGTTTCTATGTATAATCACCATGCCTCTAGGTATCATGTGACGGGAGGGGATAAGAAGCGGAAGAATAAATGCAGACCAGCAATCTAGAATATGCCTCTATTTGTGATTCAGGAGATAAGGTGATAAAGATGAAACTTTCTTCTAGAAATCTAAAATCAGAAGCTAATTGAGAAGGGCAATATGTATAAAATTTCAGCATAGCTACCTCTTAAATTTTTCCATGTTAGTTAGAAAGTAGTTATTTAACAACTGACTGGCTTATAAGAAAAAAAGTCCTATAAATCAATGAAGTTTTTCCTGTAACTTTGTCAGGACACAAGCATTTTAGGGAGTAGTCGTATTTCATTGGTTATTTTATATCCTAATTCAGTTGGCTGTTTTGGTCTCTGCCATTTTTCTGAGGAATGCCCATACTCTTAGCTATTTCAATATCCCTTCAACTCCTGACACTTCAGTAGCACTAATCTTACAAATGGTAAGAGATTATTTTTGTGCCTATTGAGTGGTCATTGAGATGCCACCCAGCATTAAAGCAATATAAAGCATAAAATTTCTAGCAGTAGCAAATAGACTGTATTCTTATAAATTTGGAGCAGAGTTGGCATACAAAAAACAAATGTGTTAATATCTGTCCATATTAGTAGTCCAATGCATTTATACTGGTCATTAAACTGATCTGTTAAGGATCACTGAGTCTCTATACTTAGTTAAATTATTATGCTCTGTGGTACAAGTGCCATTGACAATTTAGACTATCTACATTTGATTTAATTTGCAGGTGCCTGCCTAGCTTGTTGCACTGTAGAGTTAAAAATTTTTTTTTACATTGATTTGTAATTAAACATTAGGAAAGGTAAATGTTTTCTTTTAATTTTCATAGAGTCTCTAGGTTGGAAAAGAGCTTTGAGATCATCAAGTCCAACTGTACCTGTCCACTACCAGATCGTAAATTTTGCAGCAGTCTAGGCAGCTAGTTGCTGCTGCTCAGCCGGGGGGGTGTTTATTATGTTTGATGAACACTACTGTACTTCTGCTGTTGAACATATACATACACTTTTAACAGACCTGTTTCACTTAAATCACTCAGTTTATTTCTTTTTTCAGGTGTGTTTCTGCATGTGTTAGCAGACACTCTTGGCAGTGTTGGTGTTATCGTATCCACAATATTTATTCAGCAATTTGGATGGCTCATAGCTGATCCACTCTGCTCTCTTTTTATTGCTACATTGATTTTTCTTAGCGTTATCCCGCTGCTGAAAGATGCCTGTCAAGTGCTTTTGTTGAGGATACCTCCAGAACAGGAGAAAGATCTGCATGCTGCTTTAGAGAAGGTCAGAACTACAATTCTAAATGTTTTCACATACAAACAAACAAAACTATTATTATTGTGGTTTAAATAATAATTAAACTCAAATAGTTCAGTCTGGAAGCTTCCTTTGTTTTGGGACAACTTCATATCTCAAGTTGTTTGAAATCTGTTTTTCAGAGATGTGGCAGGATTAGGAGTTCTGCTGACTGAAGTTGTTTTGCAGATGAAAAAACTTGTACTTTTTTGGGTTTTTAGGTAGCTTATGATTTCAGAGAAGTATGGTAGCAGTGTGAGAAAGGTTAACATAGCAATTCCTAAAAGCGTGTGACCTTGTTAAACTTGATGTGTACAGTTCAGGCTACCAGATTATATCTTGTGCCTGTAATTGCAGATATTTTTATATGCCTATATCATCATGGGCATGCTGGTTCACAGTAGGAGAGTTGACAAAAGTAAAGCTGTTTTTTTCTAATTACTTTTTCTTTCTAGTCTGTTCTCTTCCTGTCTGCTGCAGTACATTTCTGCTTTGAGACTGTACCTAGTCTTCTCTGTTGGCTCATTTCAAGTTACTGCACAGAATTGTAATGCAGACCTCAGTGTGGAGAAGTCCTCTCTGTCAAAGAACTAATTACATGGTTTTTGATGATACTGTTAACTAGAGGCAGCACAGAGGGCTGTCCTAATGGTATACTGTCAGGTGGTAGAAAGGAAGATGCATCTTGTCTGCATGAGATAAATAGAAATTGGCTGGGAGAGACTTGTGTGGTGAAAGGAAAGGGAGGTGCAGAACGGGTTTTCGCTTTTTTGATGAGGGAAGACAGCACTTCTGGGCAACTGAGTTCTTTTTGAAAACAATCAGAGAGCAGTTCATTAAAAGGCAATAGAAAAAAAACATTTAAAAAAATACATCACAGTAAAATAGGTTAACCCAGCCAGCAGTAAGTGATCAACACAGCTGCTTGCTTGCTCCCTCTCTTTACCACAACCACTGCCAGTGGACAAGGGCAAAGAATAAGAAGAGCAATAGCAAAAAAACCATCTGGGAGCAGTGTAAAAGTTCTTTAACAGACAGAAGTGTCAGGGGGAAGCAGTGCACCATTTACCACTAGCAAACTGATACCCGTCCAGTCTGCAAGCAGCAACCACCTTGGGAGCCAAAACAATCCCTTCTTCCTCTACCTCAGATTTTATTGTTAAGCACAATGTTGTATGCCATGCTATATCCCTCTGGTCAGCTTGGGTCTGCTGTCCCAGCTGCTCCCTCTCCCCACTTCTTGCCTGCCCTCAGCCTGCTCAAGGGGTCAGGCACAGAGTGAGAGACAGAGAAAACCTTAAAAGTGCCCAAGTGCTGTTCAGCAAGAGCCAAAACAGGTTTGTTATCAGAACTGGTGTAACCATACATTCAAAACACGGTGCCATACAGGCTGTTATGAAAAAAAAGTTGAATCTGTTCCACTAGACCCTGTATGAAAATCAACTGTGAAAAATGATAAAGTACAGGAAGATGTCATGTTTCTGAATTAGGTCCAGTTATGATTACTAAATGGCTACTTATCCTGGATAATGAGGGAAGAGATGTCCTAGAAATAGGTAAATGCCCAGATAGTGTTCTGGTTGGCCTCTCCCTTGAGGTTGTTGTGATCTGTACACTAAATTCTATTTAGCATTGCAGTCTGGGTTTTTCAATTAGTTTGACTTTTAATTTCTAGTCTTTGACAACAGTAGCCAAGTGACCTTCCAATACTGTGTATTTCTGCAGATGGCTTAGCTAGGAAGCTGCTTTGTTTCCCTGTGAAATATTTGCCACCACTATCCACGTAGATGCACAAATTTAAAGTGTGTTCTTAAGTTAATTGTTGCTACTGTAATTTCTTTATAGATTCAAAAAATAGAGGGAGTCATATCCTACAGAGACCCCCATTTTTGGTGTCACTCTGCAACTGTTGTGGCAGGTACAATACATGTGCAAGTTGTGTCAGATGTGATGGAACAGAGAATTGTACAGCAGGTAAGGTCAAGGTTTTTGGACCCTAATGTCTTCACTTCTTACTCTGTTGCCCTTTTCTGGGTGATAAACTGAATTTTGAATCTGCTGTTTGGGATTGGTTTTGTGGCTGATCAGTTAATATCTCAGAGCTAGTCTTCAATGATGTTCGAATTAGTTGCATAAAGAGTTGTTTGCTAAAAGATTTGCCAGAAGAATGAATAATAAAGGTGCAGTGAGGACTTTCTCACTGTTGAAAGTGGCAGCACATCTGCTCTGAGAAAAGGAGGAGGAGGTGATTTTGTGCTGTAAACAGTAGGCATGTCTGATTGCTAATCATGGGTTTATGTTTGGCCTGCTGGTATCTGTCAGCCTTGGGCTTTTGTTTTTTTCTTGAAAATATACTAATTTCCTTACACAACACAGTGAGAATTATCTGTTATGCTGAAGCTGCAGAGCCATTCCCACTGAAGCTAGTCTTCACTTTCCAGAAAATGTAATCTTTAGGATAACTTATTTTTAACATAGTATTTCAGAACCAGAACAGTGCAAGTTACTGTGAGGCGCATATGATGTGTAACACAGATAATAACTGTACTGTGCTGTTCAGGTTACAGCAATTTTGAAAGATGCTGGGGTGAACAACCTAACTGTCCAAGTGGAGAAGGAAGCTTATTTTCAACACATGTCCGGACTCAGTACAGGATTTCAGGATGTCCTTGCAATGACTCAGCAACTAGAATCCATGAAATACTACAAAGATGGTACTTACATCATGTAATTCAAAGTTTTGTTTGCCAATGGAGGTGCAAATGGTGAAGCTATAGGATTCCATATTCGTATTAGTTTTTGTCAGGAGATCTTGCACATACATGTACAGAAACAAATGTACTATATATTTGAATTTTTTTTAGCATACTGTCTTTATTATAATTGGATTAAGATGCTTTTATAATGGAAATGAGATGGACTTAAATATTTGATGTATATGTGAAAATAATGGAAACCTTCAATGCTGTACTTGGAGTTTATTGAACAGAAATCTTGCAACTTGTGGAAGAATACAGATATATTCCATACTCTCTCTAAGTATGGAACATCACAATTACAGTTTCATCTTAGCAGGAAACAGAAATGGTTTATATTGAAATGCAAACATAATCAACTGAAAAACAATTTTTCTTTCAAACAGAGCTTGAAGACTCTGAATGAAAGACATTAAACTTTTATTATGGGGATAGAAAACTAAAATGAAGTCATGGTTTTGCACACTTTGTTAGATAATAGAAATAGACAGGTTTTCTATTATGTCTTGACATACAGATCCAATTTATAAACAGAATTTTAATGCATAAGAGAAGTAGATATCACCATTTTACATTTATATCAAATTATTTTTTAAGGAGAGAAATCCACAGGTTAACAGTGAGAAAGTGGGAGGAGAAAGAATTGCAGACACTTTTCTGTTTCCTGGGAAG
Source organism: Piaya cayana (assembly GCA_013389865.1). Taxonomy (NCBI): domain Eukaryota; kingdom Metazoa; phylum Chordata; class Aves; order Cuculiformes; family Coccyzidae; genus Piaya; species Piaya cayana. Next base: position 74,380 of record WAAB01017681.1, read on the forward strand.
ACTCTGACTCAAAAAACCACTCTGTAAAATAATTACTTTGTACTTTTTGTACGAATAACTGCAATTGCAGTAGTTTGAAGCTTAAAGGAATTAATTGGTGAGGATTCCAACATCCAGCTAAACTTCACCTCCTCATGAACTTTTACTCTGTTATTCACTTCATTTTTTTTGTAATGCCACAACACAGCTGCAGGTGGTTCTGTAGCCAGGTTTATCTTTGTGTGTTACCCAAGGAAGTAATCCATGTTTAGAATGCTAAACTGTGATAGTAGTCTGGCACTTGGCAAGTTGCTGAAACAAACTGTAAATTGAGACTTCTTGACTAGAATGAGTGTGTTCAAAACCAGTTGTGTGTTGGGATCTTAATTCTGTGAAGAAAACAAATCTCTGTCTTTAGCAAAAACTTGTCAAGAGCATAATATGTGTCTTCAGAGGTAGTTGTCCTTGCATTTGTTTACAGTCTTCCCCTTCTTGTCTGAAGCCCTTGAAATATTTTCCTTGGAATTCAGCAAATTAATCCAGTGGTAAGCAAGAACAAGTATTTCATCATTCCATGTATCACGGCAGTCTTATTTTGTCCTACAGTTTTGTTCTGGCATTTAGGATCAGTTCTGAAAGTATCATAAAGACTGCACTTGATATTAGTGGAATTTGGGGATAGTGTGATTGCCATTTGAAATATCCTTGAGCAACTCTTCTCTTGTGATACGGCTGTTCATAACAAACTGTATAGTTTCTTTTGTAACTGTTAAACATGTCTGCATTCCATTATCTGGTGCCATGCTAAATTTCTATCTGCGGTACAGGACTATCTTGAATAATGGGGGTCAGAAAAGTTGCTAACAGTTGCTTTGTTTTTACATGGAGTAATGAAGGTTGATGATGTAAATCACATTTCTCAGGATCATACCACAGAACTAGCAGAGTTGTCAAGGCTTGATCCCATTTTCTCCCAATGTGTACTTTCAGTAGTGGTGTTCTCACCTCGCCCCCTCCAGAAGACTCAGGTCAGTTGACTAACAATGCTACACTTGTGCTCAGCCAGGAAACAGGATGATCTTTACATTTTGGAAACTTTCAAACAAGAAGCTTTGGTTAGTATTTACATGTGCCACTCATATTTGAGGCCAGAGTTGACAACTTTTCACCAAACTGAGCACTAGCCCCATTACAATAGGTGGGTGAAAAGAGGGGAGAAGAGGGAGGTTCTTTCTTATCAAATCACATTAGTTTAACATATTTGAAAAGCCTTTATGCTTGGCAAATGCTGATTTTGTACTTCAGCTGAGTGACAGGACCCAAAATAAGCCGAGGTGGTTGGGACCGTATGGGATGATCATGGCAGCAAGATAAGCTTGTTCCTGGAAATTTTTTGTGTTACCCAACACAGGTGTACAGTGTTTTTCCTGGCCACCCTGACAGGCCAGCTACGGCCATAAGCATTGCCTATCTTAAATTTGCTTAGTAAGAGCCCCTGTGTGGCAAGAAGCCTCCAAGGGTTCAGTGTTTTCCCCCACATCCACAGCAAGATCTGCCAGAGCCATGACGTGAGGGCAGGTTTTCACATTCTGGGTGCAAGCCAACTGATCTGTATTTCAAGGACTGCTACGGCATGGAGGTTTTTCTCTCTGCTCGTAGGATGTGTGTGCAGACAGTTGTAACAAAGCACCTCCAAAGGTGAAACACACAAAGTAAGGTGCAGCGCTCGTGTCAGGCAGTACCCAACACACATGTTTATCAAAACAGAAAAACAAGCATGTTTTTCGGTAGCAGTTTGGTTCTACAGACTGCTTCTTGACTCTTCTGACCCAGCACAGGCGCCTGGAGAACACCCAATGGAACCGAACTCTGGGCGCATCCCCTGTGGCCAATAGCAAGGCTAAGGGCAGCCACCAAGGATTTAAAGTCAGGGTGCTCGGGTTCTGCTCGACGCCAGTGATAGCTTTCAGGGCAATAGGGGTAGGTGCGGGATGGGGTGGGCTGGCACATAGGCGAGCAGGTGGCAGAACAGGGGATGGTGCTTGCCTTTCCTTGGGGTGTCTGCACCCCGTCCCACTCCCTCTTCCCCTCCACCCAGAAACCCGGTGCAGAGGGTGAGACCCTCGAGTGCCTCCTTTCACCCCGGCTGCTGTTTCGCAGTGGCCTCTAGGTGCTTCTGGGTTGCTCCCTCGGTTCTGCCCACTGCCCTTTGTGCCTCAGGGCTGTAATGGGGGCAACCATGCAGAGCCCCGTCTCCACGTCTTAACACCCCAGCCCCGGGGCTCCACACGGCGATCCCGGTTCCTCTCCCGCATCCCCAGGTCTCTCGTGGCTTCTTTCCCACATCCCCGGGGACTCCTGGCTCCTCTCCCGCATACCCAAGGGCTCCTGCCTCCTCTCCTGCATCTCCGAGGTTCTCCCGGTTCCTCTCTCGCATCGTCGGGAATCTCCCGGTTCCTCTCCCACATCCCCGGAGTTCTCCCGGCTCCTCTCCCGCATCCCCCGAGGCTCCCGGCTCCTCTACCGTATCCCCCGGGGTTATCCTGGCTCCTCTCACCCATCTCCCTAGGGCTCCCGGCTCCTCTCCCGCATCCCCGGGGTTCTCCCGGCTCCTCTCCTCGTGCCCGCTGAGCCCTGTTCCCATCCCCAGGCTCGTCTGGAGGCACTCCAGAGGGCCAAGAGCGACAGGGCTCCGACCACCGCGGTGCAGCGGTAGCCGCGACCCGCCTTGGGCGACACCAGCAACCACTTCGCCAGCCTGAGGAAGCGAAGGGCCGTCAAGCCGGTGGACACCCCGTACCGGAGTGCGCTGCAGAGGAGGCGGAGAGCAGACAGGAAGGAGCAGAAGGCGGCGGCGCCGCCTATCCCGGAGCCGCAGCAGGTACCCCAGCCGCATCTCGCTGCTACCCCGGAGCAGGACCCGAAAGATGCCGCACCGCGGCGTGCGGCTCGCCCAGAGGCACAGCCACCGCTGACCCCCCGTTTCACAGACTCATAGGGTGGTCTGGGCTGGAAGGGGCCTTAAAGATCATCCAGTTCCAACACCCCTGCCACGGGCAGGGACACGTCCCACCAAACCAGGCTACCCAAGCCCCATCCAACCTGGCCTTGAACACCTCCAGGGATGGGGTAGCCACAGCTTCCCTGGGCAACATGTGCCAGTGTCTCACCACCCTCAAAGTGAAGAAATTCCTTCTTATGTCTAGATTAAATCTCCCCCTCATCCTATCAGTACAAACTTTTGTAGACAGTCCCTCCCCAGCTTTCTTGTAGCCCCTTCAGGTGCCAGATGG
>WAAB01017681.1:77799-89253 GCA_013389865.1 Piaya cayana
AAGGGCCATCTGCCCCAGGCTCTGGGGAGAAGGAATGAAGAGGGGGGGTTCAAAAGAACAACTCCCCAGAATGACCGTAAATCCTCCCCCAGCCTCAATGTTGCTATCTGGCTTGTAAAACTTCTTGTGCTAATTGCATGCCTTTTGAAGTCTTTGTTTAACTGTAGAAGTTGTACCTATAAAAACCTCTGGAATACTCAAGTTGTGGTCATTCCAATTTGGCGAGTGACTGCTGATCGATTGGCTATTGATTCTTATGTGCATTTATTTTTACAATTTTTAATAAACATTTATACTGCTAGCAGCTCTGCCTTGTCTTCTTAGCAAAATCTTTTGGACCCTAACAAAGATGATGATGTACCCAGACTTCTCCAGCTGCTACAAGAATCTCAGAAACCTAAAGGTTGGTATGCACAGATTAGGACTGCAAGGGGTATCTGCTGGCACTTACAGTGACCCTGTCTTCAAACCTGTCTCTCTGCAGGAGATCAAGGTCAACTACAGCTAGAGAGCAGACCACAAGATGAGCTGCACTGAAGAGCTGAACTTCCCAGTAAGTGGAGGCAAGACCAATTTCTGATGAAAAAGATGTAACTCTAAGCAAACAAAAGTAGAACCCAGAGACATGAAGCCCCTGCAGATACCATATATTTGATTTGTGTGTATGTGAAATCTAATAAAACTTTTTTGGCTGTTACTTGTGGGTTTTGTGTAAGTACAGTTGACTTCCTCCTGCAACTGAGTCTGCAAATGGGGACAGGCAGTGGGTGAGCCTGGGAGTTCCTGGTCCTGGTTCCTCGTGAGTGCACAGGCAGGAGTCTTGGCATCACACCACTCATGCAGTGGCAGAGAGAGTGTCTGACAGATAAGGTGATCAGGCCGCACTCTAATCCACCTCAGTGCTTATTTATTGCCGTATAGTATTTGTCAATAACTCACCTCATACAGATCAGTTCTGCCTCTAGGAAAACACTGGCCACAGAGCTGTATCTGCCTTCACTTATGAGTGGTAATTTTTCTTTGCCTACTGCTGTCTCTGCTTTATTTTGTCCTTGTTACAAGCAGGTACTCCAGCTCCCTTTCCCTTATGGCTGGGGGAAGGGTCTGCCTTGTTTCTGCTTTGTGGCCACCACAGCTAAGGGATTATTTTGCTGGGAGTGCCCAAGTAGGGAATAAGCTCAGCAACTAAGAGATGCTGTTTTGATGGCCATTGGGACCTTGTTTAGAAAGCAGTTCAGAAAGATACGTGCACACACAGGCTTGACCAAGAATCCAGGAGATGTACATGGAAGATGAAGGATCGACAGCCTTCTACAAAATCTGTCTTCCATGTAGTGTTCCATATATATACAAATGAAAGTACTCATAAGGTTCAGCAAGGCCAAGTGCAATATCCTACACCAGGTTTTGGGCAAACTGTGATTTCAATACCGGGTGGGGGACGATGTGATTGAGAGCAGCCCTGCAGACAAGGACTTGGGGTGCTGGCTGAATGAGAAGCTCAACGTGACCCATCAATGTGCGCCTGCAGCCCAGAAGGCCAACTGTGTCCTGGGCTGCATCAAAAGAGAGTGTGGCCAGCAGGGCAAGGGAGGCAATTCTGCCCCTTCATTCCTCTCTTGTGAGACCTCATCTGGAGCACTGTGTCCAGTTCTGGAATCCTCCACAGAAGAAGGATATGGAGCTGTTGGAATGGGTCCAGAGGAGGGCTACAAGGATGGACCAAGGGCTGAAGCACCTTCCATAAGAGGACAGACTGAAAGAGTTGGGGTTGTTCATCCTGGAGAAGGCTCCGAGGAGATCTTATACCGACCTTCCAGTACCTGAAGGCTACACGAAAGCTGGGAGGGAATGTTTACAAAGGCTTGTAGTGATGGGATGAGGAGAAATGGGTATAAACTGGAGAGGGGCAGATTTAGACTAGACATAAAGAATAATTTTTTACACTTTGAGGGTGGTGAGGCACTGACACATGTTGCCTACGGAAGCTGTGGCTGCCCCATCCCTGGGCACATTTAGGGCCAGGCTGGACGGACCCCTACGCAGCCCGGGCTGGTGGGAGGTGTCCCTGCCGATGTCAGGGGGTTGGAACTAGTTGATCTTTGCGCTCCCTCTCAGAGCTCCGTCACCCCATGACCCCCCCCGCTACGCCGCGGGGCCGCTCGCGCGGTGCCTGCCGGGAGCTGCTGCGCTTGCCGCGCGCGGGAGCTGGCGGCGGGCGCGATGGCGGGTGTGGCGGGCTGGCGTCCGGCGAAGCCGCGGCGGCGGTGAGTGCGGGGCCGGGCGGGGGCGCGGGCCGGGCCTCACCTCTTCTCACCGCTGTCCCCTCGCTCCCGCGCAGGCTGCTGGGACAGCTGCTGAAGAAGCTGCCGGAGAGAGGCGCGAACGTCGGTCCCGGTAAGTCCGGGCAGCAGTTGCGTTCGCCGGTGCAAACGGCAACAGGTACCCTCCCCTCCCACCCTTGGAGGTGCTCAAGGCCGAGTCGGATGCATCTTTGAGCCCCCTGGTCCAGTGGGAGGGGTCTCTGCCCGTGGCAGGGGTTTGTGTGAGATTTAGTTGGAAAGTTTTGCTGCAGCTGGCTTGTATGTGTAATTATCTTGTCATATAAATCTGTCTTGTATCAAGAGATAATATATCTTATAGTAGTATTCATCTCTGGACATGAATGAATAACCAGAAAGAATCCACACTGTTAGAGTTGCAAGAATTTATTGATATTGATACCACGAAAAGCTAGACTCAGTGGCAGTTTGATTATTAATCAGGTATTCCTTTAATAAACAGCGCTACAGTTCATATGGGGTAATCCACCTAATGTGACCCATGTTTGAGACTGATTACATGACTTTTATACTGGTTAAACATACATATTTACATAGATTCCCAGAAACATCTTACATGTACATTGGTTTTCACCCACTTTTGTGGTGCATCACAGTGTCTCTGGCTTCAGAAGCCTCTGATGGTCTTTATCTTATCCCCATCTTCATTGTGTCCTCTTGGTGAGCTCAGGTCTGTCCTTTGTGCCTGCTGCTAGACTGTCCTTTCAATACTTGATTTGTCCCTTGTTTCAATTAGTAAACAAGCTAAACTGCTGTCACAGTCACTTTCTTCCTAACTGCAAGCTGGCCAGGATTTGATTGTTACAATTCTTTAATTATTCTTATTGCTTAAGCTAACTCATTCCCTTAACATAACAATTTATTTATTCTTTCCTTCAATATGCTTAGTTGTCTTGTAAGATGAAGTCGTCTTAGGTCAGGAGACAGGCTGAGGGGAGTCTCCAGGCATGGTTGGATAACTTAAACCCCATTATTTGGGGACTTGCACAGTTCTTTGTCTGAAATGAGTATATATACACTCACTGCTATTGTAAGATGGGATGCCTTTCTTAGAAGGGCATCTGATTCAGCACAGAATTGTAAAATAAAGGTATTATTGCCTTTGCTTCAAAGACTTAGTCCTTTTCAGTATTTTACCAGTGAATCGGTGTTTCTCACAGTTGGAACTGGATGGTCTTTAACGTCTCTTCCTACTCAAACCATTGTATGGTTCCCCCTTGTGTTTGCTCTCTGTAGAGCCCAAGGTCAGTGCCGCAGCCCCTCCTGGCCTTGTTCTCACCTTTCTGCCTTCACAGTTCCCGTATAAGGCTTGAAGTAAGGGTTATTTTGGCCTCCCATCTCTCGGCTCCTGAAGTGCTGGCCTTTTGCAACCTTTGTTGTTTTGTTCTTTAAATATTGCAAAAAGAGCTTTTCTGTCTGTTGATTTCTGTGGTTAGATTGGGCATTAGCAGGGACACTGCATTGTACGCAGCAGCTCACATTGATAGCTCAGGATTACACCTGCGCTGAGCCCCTGCAGCCCCCATTGTAATGCAGAATCATAGACTCATAGAATAGTTTGGGTTGGAAGGGACCTTAAAGATCATCCGTTTCCAACCCCTTTGCTATGGGCAGGGACATCCAGCTAGATCAAGCTGCTCAAGTCCCCATCCAACATAGCTTTGAACACCTCCAGAAATGGAGCAGCCACAGTTCCTTGGGCAACCTGTTCCAGTGCCTCACCAGCCTCCTAGTGAAGAAAGTCTTCCTCATGTCTAGTCTAAGTCTGCCCCTCTCCAGTTTATACCCGTTACCCCTTGTCCTATCACTACAAGCCTTTGTAAACAGTCCCCCCCAGCTTTCTTGTAGCTCTTTTCAGGTACTAGAATATAACCCTTCCTTGTTGTAATAAACCTTTTTCTAGGGTGAACATCTTGCTGCATTTTCTGTACGGCACTTGGAGCATGGTCAAGTGCTTGCAGGACTGCCTGCTGTCTTATCTCCTCTTGTGTTTTCACTCTAGACCCCTCTAAAACACGGATGTGGGATGGCAGTTTTCAGGAATCTGGTTGCAGGGGCTGAAGTCTTCCCAAAACTCTTCCAGATTGTTTGTTTGGCAGTGATACTGATTTAAGGCATTTCTTCTTGCTCCCACTGTATTTCCATTGCCTGTGTCTTCTTCTGCTGAATGAACCAACTTCATATAAAGGGCAAGGCTGTGAGCCAGGTCTGGTGTGGCTAAAAACCACTAAATTGAAATATTTTACATCCTAATTATTTCTCTGATACAACTAATTGTAGTGTAGTCTCACTAGCAGTGGTAGAGATGTTAAGGCATAGAGATGCAAATAAGAAATACCCTGTTAGTACAGCCATCAACTGTTTATGCTTTGTAGATTGAGTTTAAAAGCTCTGTTGTGCTTTTTTAGTGATGTTCTTCCTTTGCAGGTCAAGAACGTCACCCTCGCCAAGTCACTGAAGAAAAATCAGTCTTGAAGTATGTAATTAGATCTTTTTAAACTTTTGGTGCATTTTAAAATAAGAGAAGAGTTGAGAACTGAAGTGAGATGTTCCCTTCTAGTTGCTCCTTGTATTAACAATCAGCACTTTGCAGGAATCTAGTGAAAATAAAGGAAATGAAGAGAAAATATGAGGAAGAAATGTTTTACTCAGTCTCCTAATCAGGTTCTCTATCTGATGTAATTTCTAAATTTCTAGTCCTTTTTGTAATGGCTAGGATTTACTACTGTAGTTCCACATGCCATAATACTCCTGGTGGTAATATTCTCTGCTTTACAGGAAAAATTCTTACTTTAGACACATAGAGAGCAAGTTAAAAATGTAGTACTGCTTTTAAATTTTTTGTTAGCTTCATGCTGTTTGGGGGTTGTGCTTTTTTTTTCTCCTTCAGTGCCATACAAGATTTGCAAAGAGGTCTTGATAAAGTAAAAATCTCTCTCCAGAACAAGACACTAGCCTTGCAAAGGTAAAATTTTCTTCCTGTTTATTTGTTTTATGTTTGTTTATGCACATATACATAATTCTGATTAAAATAGCATTTCAAAGTGATTGGGGGGGTGTGTGTAACAAAGATGAGAGATTTTAGCACCACTGAACCAATAGGAATGCAGATGAAGTTTTCCATAAAGAAACACAAAAATTATAAGTTGAAAAGTGTAAACATAAAGGTTACTGCAGAATTGTGAAAGTCTAACTGGATAAATGGGTAAGCCTGTTTCTTGTCAGTATTTTACAAATGCCTGTGAGAAGATGGAAGCTGATAGTCTCCTGTATTTCATGGGTGTCTGAACTCCCACCTTGCCAAGCTTCCCCTCTGCAGACTCTAAATAATGGTGTCTGAGTCTGTTTGGCAAGAGGCAAGGGGATTGCAACTCTCACAAATAATCATTGATAGCCCTTCTTGTCCTGAGTTAAGCTCTGTAATTGAAGAAGTGCAAGACATAAAAGGTTACTGAATATTGCGCATATATATATATATATATAAAAATATATATATATATAATTCCAGTGTGAAAGTGAGCATAAATGAAACCTTGGAAATATTTCTTCCATTATTTACCCGAATCTACTTCTCTCAGTTTCCTATCAGTTCCCATCAGCTATGTTTCTTCCCCACAACCTGCAGGATCCAACTTAAGAGTGCCCTGGAAAATCAGCTGCAGCAAAACAACAATGAATCACAGTAAGATGTTCTCAGGGAAAACAACGTCTCAGACACTTGGACTCCACACAGTTTAATGTGACACATTTCTACATTATCTCATTGTACCTTTTCTAAAAGCTAGTTTCCTTCTTCCAGTTATGGCTGAATGATAACATTCTACCTTCTGGCTAGAATTGGCATGATCAGACCTCTTATACCCAAAAGAGATTTATATTTGGGCTCTGAACTAACTAGCCTTTGATTACAGAGATTGTAATTTTTGATTCATTAGTGAGGAGTGTTTATAATTAACAGTTTTTTGTCCTTAATGCATAAGTTATTTGCATTTATAATATCTGAATGCCTACTACAGGCTTTCAACAGAGCCTTGTGTCTGCTTTGCTGGCTTCATTAATTAATCATGTAGGACCTTAATGTGTTTGAAAAAGAACTGAAAGTTTTGAACATATTTAAAATTAGCTTTTAATTTTTAGTTAATTTATTTTTAATTAATTAATTTTTAATTCCCAATATTATTGAGTGTAGAAATGTGAAGTGAAACATGAGAAATTTAATTTCTGTCAGAAATACAACTGAACACATGGCATCTCCATGATGTCCCTGTCAGATACCAGAATTCAGGAGCTCTAGTTGTTAGTCATTCTGAGGTGACTAGGCTTCCTTGATGCCTTCCACACTCTATGATTTGAAATGTTAAACAGATTGAATTAAAACATTAGGGAAATAAAGAGACTGTTTAGTCCTTAGGAAAACAACCCTCTCCACTCTCTTCTTTCCTTCTCCCCTCCTCCCCTCATCCTTCCCCTCATCCTCCCTCTCATCCTTTCTTTTCCTTTTCCCATCCCTTCCAATAACCTTGACTAAAACATTACACTATTGACTACTTAATGGTCTTCACTATGTAACTGTTTCTTTCTTTAGAGAGATCATGGAAATTCTCACAGACATAGTAAAGTGCACAAAGGCACTAACTGCATGTGAGGAGGTAAGTGACTGGTAGCTTCTGTTGCAGTTGGGCAGCTCTACCAACTTCAGTCCCCAGGAGGCAGTTTGAAAGTAGCAAGATTGTACAAGTCATTTGAAACTAAATATGTGGCCCAAAGGGTGTGGTTTCTACTGCTGTTAAAATTACTGAATGATTATGTAAAGAGGGTATGGAAGAAAGTCTGGTTTTAGCGCTGCTCTTAACTGCTTTTGTGGATTGAATTAGTGTGTTTCAGTGTTTTTGAAGCAAAGAGCCTGAAATATTTTTGTATTTTCCTCCTTTTTAGGAAGTATATGAGAAGGAACAGAAGTTGATTGACTTGAGAAGGAAAAGATTCTGTGAGTGTTTTAGTTACATTGACTTTTGTTTACATTTGAATGTACAATTCTTGTAGCAATATCAGTTAACATGTGAAGTAACTGGGAAACCCTCAACACAGTTGGAAGACTGTAGGAAGTACTGTAAAAATGAGCTGGTGTGTTTTTCTGCTTCAGCATGGGACTGACACATTAGAATGAGAGATGTAAGAAGATACTCAAAAAGAACGTGATGCTGTTTCCTTATTTAGTATACGCTCCCCAGAAAATTACACATCACTTAATAATTTAAATCAGTCCTACAACACCCAGAGATTTTGGGTGTTTTTGTCAGACTTTTATGAAATGTCAGACCTTTACAAAATGTTTGTAGGCTAGGATCTACTTAGAAGGAGTTCTTATAGTAGTAGATGCATTGGTATTCAGTAGGCTTGTTAGAGAAGTACAGATTTAGATAGAACGACTATTTGCAGAACTTAATAAGGTAAATGTATTTTTTGAATGTGCCTACTGTCCTGTGACCAGGCTTTCGAAAGTGTAAATAGTTGTTGTTTGTTTCATGCATAGAGAGTGATGTATCTGTTGAAAGTAATGAACAAACACAGAGAAATATTGGTCTTTGGAAAAAAAGAGTGGCCCTAATATCTTTGGCAATGAGGGATGGAATGCTGTATCAGCATTCTTGGGGCACGTGAACTGTCTCTGTGGTTTTTTTGGTCTAGTTTTCAGCCTGATATCTTATAAAAAACTAGTAATATTCACTGGTGTTTTCTGTATGTCTCTGGTATGGGTTTGGAATTTGGTTTTGATCAATTTTGAAAAAAGGGAAATGGTCTTGAACACCTCTGACTATAAAATCTGTGAAAGCTGAAAACAGAGTGTAGGACACATGTCCAGATTATTCTCCATGTCTGATGGAAATGAAGACAGCATACAAAGTACTCTCTGTTTTGCTAGCACCCAGGAAACTAACCGGTGTACTTAAATAACAGGTAGCCACAGCATGTGTTGCCTCCTTTGAAGGGAATATCTTGAAATGTATTGGAGAGAAGGGATGGAGTGTGCAGTTAGGGTTATTGTAGTGGAAATGCCTTAGATGTCTGAGGGAAACATTTTATCTTTATTCTGTTACTCACCTAACTAATTCATGCTTCATTTTTGTTAAAATGGAACAGCACTAAAAAAAAAAGGAAAACAGAAAATGCTGCAACTGAGTCACTTGATGAAAAGACCAGTGGAACAAGAAAATGTGTCAGTGACCAGAAGTGTGCAGAAGTTACATGATAACTTACAAAAAGAAAGAGAATTAACTACAATAATTCAAACTGTGTTCCAGGTAATGTTGTAGCTTTTACAATGATGATAATGGAAAAAATGCTACGTGAAAGAAAAACTTCATTGCTTTAAAGGCTAAAAGTACAAGATTGTCACAAATTCCTTTGGAATAATTATTTACAGAGTTTACCAACCCTCTATCAATCTATCTTTATTCCAGTGTTCCCTTAAAGGTACAAAATAATGGATTTTCTCGGAGAATGTCACAGTAGTGGCTGTATTTCCTTACAAGGAGAGCCACCCCCACAATATTTTCCCCATATCATAGGTTGGAAAAATAAGTAGATCTCAAACTCTTGATACCAGTGAGCCAGGCTTATCTGCCCCTTCTGACCATGTGTGTTTCTCAGTGTTGCCTGCTGCAGCCTTGTGAAAGCTTTGGTCTGTAACTACAGCCAGTCTCCACCTACTTTTGGTGGGGTAGCCCTTAGCCTTTTGGATAACCATGTATCAGATGCTGCTGAGTGGGTTGTATCCATGAGCTGGCTAGCAGCTCATCTGTAGCATGGAGTCATGCAAAATGAGGAAGAAGACCTTTTGATTTGGGACAGGATAGAATGCCCTCCTACAGCATCCTGCGCACAGAGGGGTTTTAATACAAGTTTGTGTGTCTTGTACTGCAGTCCGATGCTTGGCCTCTTGCTGTGTGATTTGTCTTCCTTTGTCTGGCCTCACAGATCAGGTACTTCAGTACAAAGATGGGAGGCACAGTGAACAGTAAATTCTGATTGCAATGCTCTTGAGTTTGTTTTAACAGATTGTAAAATCCCAGTTAATCAAGCACAAAGTTTTCATTAAAAAATTTAGACTGGGGAAAAAGAGAGAACGTATTGAAGGGCTCCAGGTGGCAGGCAGGATATAACATGCTATGAATCTGGATGATCAGAATAATTTCAAGGACAGAAAAAGCACCATGTGTTTGGTATTGTGTATTATGTCTGCTACTGGTTTGCGTTATAACAGTGTTGTCTGAAATTAAGAACGAAAAATAAAGCACTTAAGTGAGATTAGATTCCTAGAATTATCTCCTGGTTTTGTATTCTTGAAATCTTCTGAGCCATAAGTAGAGCAAACAATTTTTTATTAAATTAAGTAGTTCCTGTTTTCAGTTCAGAATGGTGGGGTGAGAATGTTAACTGTGTTATTTTTTCTTTGAGGCAAACTTTATTTTATGTTTTAAAAAAAAATCCTGTAAATGCCTATGTTTAAAATAGGTATGGTGTGACAGCGTCTCTAGGAAATTTAAAGCACTGCTTTTTATTTTACCTGTGAACTGGTAGCAGGATCTAAAACCAATAGTTCTCTTTCTCCATCCCACCCACTGCTGTGAATTTCAAGAGCTTCCAAATGAAAAATTAAAAAAAGCAGACAGTCTCAAGAGATTTTACTTTTAAAGGAATAATACTTTTTAAATTCTTTTTTTAACCAGCAATCTCTCTTTTTTCTTCTAGATTATTTTAATGGCAAGCAATGCTAACTGGGCAGAAGACCCATCTTTAAAGGAAGCTGTTCTAAAACTTGAAACAAACCCCTATCTTATGTGAGTCAGGAGAATTGGTGTTTAATTTTATACACTGCATGTAGTCAGTGTGTTAAACTTGATAGTTAATGGGTATTGTAATAGCTCACATTTAAGAATTTGAAAATATGACTGTTCTGGAAGTTGTTCTATCTAAAGATTTGCAGCATTACTTATGGGACCACCTGAAGAGCCACTTCACAGCTACCCTGTCCCAAGCACTGTTTTCCTTCTGAAAGGCAGCAATAACACAAGAAAAAAAGAATAATGTATACATTCTAAGCTTTTATGTAAGAGTGGGTCTAAACCCAAACTCTGCCATTTCTTTCCCCATATGCCAGCTGGCTGTGGAGCTCTGGTAGGATGCAGGACCCTGTCTGCTCTGCCTGGCTTAAAATCCCAAACTTTAAAATGTAGTTTAGTCAGTGTTTGGTTTTGTGTTACCTTTTTTTAATGTCAAAGCATTATACATGACGGAGAAGTTTACACCCTTAATTGGAAAGCTGGTTTAACTGTGCCATACACTGATTCGTTAAGTGGAGCATCGAGCAGTAGGCCTGGCCTGTAGATGCCGTCCTGCTTAGCAAAATGACAAACCTGGGAAGAATACAAGTAAAACAGATGTCTTCACAATATCCACTGTGCACCTGAACGCCATTTTCATTAACTGCATTTTTGCTTTCTGCTTGAGGAGAATTGGCTGTGATGCTGCAATCACACATTGAAATACTGTCACTCTTCCTGGATTAAAATAAAACATTTTGGTTTTAACACCTAACACATTGCCCTCCCTCCATTTACAAGAAGGATTTGAGGGAGGATCCAGGAAACTACAGTCCTGTCAGTCTGACCTCAGTGCCAGGGAAAGTCATGGAACAGGTGATCTTGAGTGCTATCATGAAGCGCATGCAAGAGAACCAGGGGATCAGGCCCAGTCAACACAGGTTTGCAAAAGGCAGGTCTTGCCAAACTAACCTGATGGCCTTCTATGACAAAGTGACTTGGCTGCTGGATGAGGGAAAGGCTGTGGATGTATCTTCTCGGACTTCAGTAAAGACTTTGACACAGTTTCTCACAGCATTCTGCTACAGAAACTGTCAGCTTCTGGCCTGGACAGGCACACACTCTCCTGGGTGGAAAACTGGTTGGATGGCCGGGCCCAGAGAGGTAGTTAATGGTGTTAAATCCAGCTGATGGCCAGTTACATGTGGGGTTCCCCAGGACTCAGTGCTGGGTCCAGCCCTGTTCAATGTCTTCATCAATGACCTGGATGAAGGCATTGAGTGCACCCT
>WAAB01017681.1:89391-132371 GCA_013389865.1 Piaya cayana
GTGTGACCAGCAGGTCCAGGGAGGTTATTCTCCCTCTGTACTCAGCACTGGTGAGACCGCTTCTTGAAGCCTGTGTTCAGTTCTGGGCCTCTCACCACAAGAAGGATGTTGAGGCTCTGGAGCGATTCCAGAGAAGAGCAATGAAGCTGGTGAAGGGGCTGGAGAACAGGCCCTATGAGGAATGGCTGACAGCTGGGGTTGTTTGGCCTGGAGAAGTGGAGGCTGAGAGGAGACCTCATTGCTCTCTACAACTACCTGAAAGGGGGTTGTAGAGAATGTTATAGTTAAAGCAAACAAATAGACTCCACTTAAATTCTTTAAGTATTTATTGCACAGGAAAGTAAAAGCGCTGGGCGGTTCATAGAATCTCAGCTTCTCTGGACCCGCAAAAATTATAGTCCCTTATAATAGCTTCTTATATACTTTTCTTGGAGCCTCCTTAAGACTTCCTGCTTCCTCCGCGAAAGCATTGCACTCAATGTTTTTCAGGCGGCACAGCGCTGTGATTTGATCTCTCACCAAAGGTTCAGTCTGGTTTTTCCGCCGAAGGGTTGTTTTTCTGCTGAAGGGCCCTGTCCCCGAAACCCGGCTCTGCCAAACGCTGTGAGCTGGTTTTCCCACCAGGTGGTGTTGCTACCCCGCAACGGCGGGGGGCCGGCTTCTGTGAGCTCAACTCATGCCCTTCCTTCTGCTTTCTTTATTTCAATACAAATACAACATTTATTTAAAAACTTATGCTATTGCCAACAATAGTAACAGAACACCCCCCCACTCAAAATGGTAAGTCCACCTCCCAACTTATTTGATCAGCGAATTACACCGCCTAGCTGGCCTCTTCCAGGTGACGGGACAAGAGGAAATGGCCTCAAGCTCTGCAAGGGGAGGTTCAGGCTAAACATCAGAAAAAAAAATCACGGAACGTGTCATTGGGCACTGGCAGAGGCTGCCCAGGGAGGTGGTTGAGTCACCTTCCCTGTAGATGTTTAAAGACGGGCAGACAAGGTGCTCAGGGACACGTTTTAGCAGCAGACAGGAGCGTTTGTTCCCAGCGGTCCCGTAGGCCTTTTCCACCCCTGTGCTGTTCTGGCTGAGCTCCCCAGCCCCGGCCCGCTCCTCCCGTTGAAGGACACGCCCACAGCGGCGTCACGCGCGCGGCGTCGTGCGTCACCACCATGGGCAGCAAGATGGCGGCCGCCACCAGGGTCGTGCAGGTAAAAGGACGTGCGTTCGTCTCTGCGCCTGTCTCTGTGTGCAGGGGGTGCCTGGGGAAGCCGACTCGGGCAGAGGGGCCTGGTCCCCGGGGCGGCCTTGCCCAGGGCTGCGGCGCCGCTCGGGGAGGCCGGTGTCCTTGTGGGGACCGGGGTGGGTTCTGCGGTGCCGGAGGATGTGGGACAGCTCCTCTCTCAGCCCTCTTCGAGGTGAGGCGCGGGGTCGTCTGCTAAAGGCATTTCGGGAATAAATGATGTGGCATTGACTGTGTGTCGCTGCCTATCGCAGGGGCTTTGGAACTGATTGATCTTCAAGGTCCCTTCCGCCACAAGCCATTCCATGATTACCCGGCTTTCTAATATGTAACTTTTTCCTAATGGAAGCAGTCTTTTCAGCTGGCTGAACAACACCTACAGCCAGAGTGCAGCTCGCATTTCCAGCAGCTAAAGCTTCACAATTGTGTGTATGCAGCTGTAGTAGCTGTTCCTGCACACTCATGCACAGAGGGGTTGCTCTGAGGAAAATAAAAGGTTTTGTGTGCCTGCCCTGGAGATTGGGATAGAGGAATACCTATACAGATGGAATTTCTCCTGGGGTGAAACATAAAACTTTAACAAGTAGTAGGTTTTTTTGTGTGGCGGTGCAGATGACACCAAAAACGCTGGCAAATAAAATTCTGTAAGACTCGTTTTGGAGTTTTAGAAAGCAAGCATCCTTTATCAGGTCTGGGCAACATATGGGAGTGATCTCCGTCATGTGCAGTGGGGCAAAAGCTTGTTACAGTTTTCCCACTCACATGCATATGTATAATTTTACCCAGAAATGGTATGAATATTCTGTTACTTTTCAAGGTCTAGAATCAATGAACCTTTGCAACAGTCAAAACTCTTGCTAATTTGGAGCTGGCTTCAGCTCTCTGCTTGGCCTCAGCTTAAAGATAGATGAAGGCTCCAGGATGATTAGAGGAGAAGAGACATCTGCTCAGCATAGAGCATACTGAACACAAGACATTATCATCTTCAAGAAACAGTGTGTGGCAAACACCGTTTTAAAGAAAACATGCTATCAGAGGGACATTCTGTGTAACATTTGAAAAAACACTACTGCTTAGGCAAAACTTAACTAGTTCAGCTTAAATTAAAACATTCAGCTTAGAATATTTCAACGTTTTTTATCACAGAAAGCAGCACTATAGAAGTGGTTGTTTTAATGCAGTCTGTGTTCTGTTTTATGATTGTGAAGGTGTCAGGAAATATATTTTAATATCCTTGTTCCTCCTCCTCATTACTTTGTTCTAGGTGGTCAAGCCACATACTCCATTAATTAAGTTCCCAGACAGGAAAGGTAGCCCCAGACCTAAAAGTAAGTATTTAACCTATAAGTAGAACTTCCCCATCTTTCTTTGTATTAAGTGTTTTATGTAAGAACTGCCACACAGTTTTTGTGCTTCAGCTATGCAACACAACTGACATTGCGAGCAGCATTTCTGAAACTTAGTGATTTTAGTTTGAACGGAACTCTTGATTCTTCAGGCTCTATATGACTGTGGGAATACGTGTAATACAGGCATGCCTGTCTTTCTTGGTCAAGGCAGATTCATGAAGATTTCTAGTGTGGTTTTTTTCTTATATATAATAAGTCCTGTTTTCCCAAATACTAATATTTGCCTGAAATGACTGTCAGTTTGAAACATCTTTAGGTATTTTGTTAGTTTTTGCAGAAATGATGTTCTGTTTTCCTCATCTCTTCTTTTCTTAGAGCGTGCTGTGTGACTGTTGTGTTCAAAATGATTATGCCTGGGAGAGCCATGGCACTGTACACTTTAAGAAGTATTTCCTTGTGTCACTAATTAATGCTGAAAAAAGGAAAAAATTAGTTGTAACCTTCATGACTATTTCTTATACCTTTATCTCTGTTGATGTTTATATGTTTCCTAATACTGTCACATTTAAGCATCAAAGTTACATGAGCCGTGTTCTGGTTTCATACCCATTTGACTTAAGAAACCATTTGAAACTAAAGTAGGAGATCTCTTAAGAAGCTCTGAACAGATCCTCTTAGAAGCTATGCTAAAGCATATGGAGGACATGGAGTTGATTCAAGACAGCCAGCATGGCTTCCCCACAAGTGAGTCCTGCCTGGCCAACCTTGTGGCTTCTATGATGGAGCAACCACATCAGTGGGCGCAGGAAAAGTAACTTCTGTAAAGCCTTTGACGTGGTCCCACACAACATCCTTCTAAGTTGGGGAGATGTAAATTTGATGGGTGGACTGTTTTGTGGATAAGGATTTGTTTGGATGTTGCATTCAGAGAGTTGATGGCTTGATGTCCAGATGGAGATCCATGACAAGTGGTATCCCTCAGGGTTTCCTGCTGGGAGTTGTGCTGTTTAATATTTTCATCAGCAGTATAGACAGCAAAAGCGAGTGCACCTTAAGCAAGTTTGTAGATCACACCAAGCTGAGCAGTGCAGTTGTCACACCAGAAGGATTGGATGTCATCCAGAGGGACATGGATGAGAACCCCCTGGAGCACTGTGTCCAGTCCTGCAAGCCCCAACGTAAGAAGACTATGGAGCTGTTTGAACAGGTCCAGAGGAGAGCTACAAAGATGATCAGAGGGCTGGAGCACCTCTGCTGTGACTACTCTTTCTGCTGAGAGAATTGGCATTGTCCACCCTGGAAAAGGGAAGGCTCTGAGGAGACCTTCTAGCGAACTTCCAGTACCTGAAGGGGCTACAAGAAAGCTGGGCAGGGACTGTTCACAAAGTGCTGGACAGTGCATTACAAAGGCTTGTAATGATAGCACTAGGGGCAATGGGTATAAACTGGAGGCTAGACATAAGGAAGAGGTTCTTCACCATGTGAGTGGTGAGACACTGGCACAGGTTGCCCAAGGAAGCTGCGGCTTTCCCATCCCTGGAGGTGTTCAAGGCCAGGCTGGGTGGGGCCTTGGGGTCTAGTGGGAGATATCCCTGCCCATGGCAGGGGCTTGGAACTGAATGATCTTTAAGGTCCCTTCCAACTCAAACCATTCAGTGATTCTTTAGAAAGGATACCATACCATGTTATTAGCCACAGCATTATCGTGTTTGTGATTTAGATTTAAGTTTACTTAATATATTAACACTAACAAGTATCTACAGTGCACATCAGTGCTACTTCTAACTTACCTGTGGATTCTTCGTGAACTACTTTCTGTGGTAACTGTCAGAATTCTGTATGTTTTGCCCAGGTCAGCCAAATGCACCACCTTTCATGCCAGTGAACTGCTTTCTCAAAGGCTTGAAAACATGTTGCTTACCTCTTAATTAGCTCTGCATCAGATGATTTTTGTGACTATATCTTATGAGACTTCTCTGTCTAAATCATGTTCTGTCATCTTACTAGTAAACTGCAATCTGCCTCATCTTACTTGAATGCTGTGGCAGTAACCTTTAGTGTGGCAGACTCATTGCTTCTAGATACCCAAACAGAGCTCTGAAGATCAGGACTAACCTTTTAGGCACATGAGTGAAAGGCCAGCCGAGTTCTGTTACTGTATTACTACTGCAACACAATGGCCTGAAATAAGGAAAGGAAAAATTTAGTAAGGACTGTATCTGAGCTAAAACAACAGCAGTATTAAGGCTTGTTACTTTTGAGTCTTGACTTCAGAAGTTTTTAGTTGGCTAAGGCATCTACTCCAACTGCACTTCAGACTGAAACATAGGATAGAGGAAATCCTTGACAAGTCTTTACACATTTTTGTGATGAATGAAACAAAGTTGGAGAAATTGTTTTTTGCTTTTTCGTATATAAAGTGTGCTGTTTCTTGAAACAAAAATAGTTTGCTCCCTGTTCAGAATATGCTTCTTCTGATGGTCTCTCTTCTGCCTTGCTCTTGGACCTTCTGTAGTTCCTGAAGCATCTGCAACTTCCAGATACAGTCTTCTGACTGAAGACTTCTGAATATGCCTCTCAGTGGTGGCTTTTTTTTGTTTTTCACCAGTGGTGGTTGGATCACATGGCTGCAGGTATTTCATAGCCCAATCCTACCATTGCCTCAGATGCACTGTGGCTAAAACTGCTTTGTGGTCTTTGTCCCCATTGATCTTTTCAGAGGAAGAAGGGCAAGAGGCAGGCAGTACTGTGGTATTTTGACCCATCACATTCCTTGGCTTATCTAGTCTTGATGCTGCTTATTTTGTCATTCTGTAGTTCCTCTATCCTAGCTGTTAAGATGTTGCAATTGTTTTGCCCATTCTTCAGGAGCACTGAGAAGGACCCCCTGTGGAAGTGTTCTGGTTTCTGAGGTGTTTTAACCTTAAATAGAGGTCATGTGTGCTTATGAAATAAACACGTTGCTGTGAGACTCTGACCTCTGTGTTGTAATTGTGTACTTCCATTGTAAAACAAGCCATGGTGGGACAGACCTCGGGTTTGCAATGCTGACTTCGACAGCAATGTCCTTTTGTCATCAATTCTGTTCTCAAACTCAAGGCAGCTTGCGCATGCAGTTTTGTAATACTAAAACTGGGCACAACACTGCATTGTATGTTGTGGGGTATCAAGATTGTGAGCTTTGTCTTTCCATAAGCTTCTACGTCTTTTTCATTTCTCTGTCTTTACAGTTGCAGAAAACAAAAAACATCATCTTTATGGATCTTAATTATTTATCATAGCTAACTTTCTATGTAAGTTCCTCCTTACGTGTTTTTTCTGTAAGGAGAGCTTCCTACTCAAATGTGCTCATACTGTCAGATTTTTTTTGCTAGGCTTTTGAGATATTTAACAACAATAAAAATGGGTTTTGAGAAGTAGAGTTGCCTTAATTCCTTTAAGTGTTCCATATAATGAAGCAAATGGTTGATAACTGATAACTTTTATTGTCTGTGCTCAGTAATTAATGTTACGGTCTTATTATATTTCTGTAAATGGGTTTGCAATCTGCGTTTCAGTACAGGAATCTCTACAAGCAAGTGTGCCATCCCTCCATGCTTCAAATGCACAGGAGTCTGTAGGAGCCAGGTCACCGGCCTTTCAAAACACTTCCCCGGGTAGTAGAGTACAGGGTACACCAGACACTTCTGAATTAGCAAGAATCTTACCTCTAAAATACAGAAGGAGACTTGTGTCAGAGGAAGAGATAGAATATATCCAAGTAAGTATAATTTATTGATGTGTATTGTCTGTATTCACTTAGCGCTCAGCTTATTTCTATACCTTGTTCAAAATTTCAGATGTGGTTTTGCATTGTAATTCTGGGAGAGAGTGCGCCCCAGGCTTTCAGAGCTTTGATGCAGAATACGCAGGCTACAAATTCTTAATACAGAAGGGACCCAACTCTCACTAATTAGTAGGTTTTGGTATCACTGAGTAGAGGGACAGGGACATGAAACAACTGCATAGGTATTAACCAATAGTCATAGCCTGCATTAGTGACTGTCACTGCCCATTTTGTAACAACAGTTTAATGAGTAATTGGAATGTGCCAGTCAGGAGCATAAGTGCTCTTAGACCAGCAAAGGCTTTTACCAGGTGACTGAAGTCCAAAATATTTCTCAAACTAGTTTTCATAAGTTATTTATTTGTAAGTTAAACCTTGTATTTGTAGTGGAAATATTTCATTAAACTTGAGAGGAAAATTTTCTATGGCATTTGCAGATGTGGCATTGCACATAAAAGGCAAGAAGAAATGGCTTTGTACTGCAGCAGCTCTCAGCTGTAACAACTGACACTTTAAAAGGGAGACTGCACAAAATAAAGAACTTGTGAGAGGCTCTTAATTCAAAATAAAAAAATGCTTGCATAGCTTTGTTAAATGATAAGGACACCTGCAGTGTAATCGTGTTAGTACAGAAAATCTGTTTTCCTGCATGTATGTGGGTAGGGTATTAGAAATAAAATAAGTGATTTCCCATAGTAAAGCACTACTGGATGTCTAGCAGAAATTTTCTAATACTGAGAAAAGTTGTAAAATATTTCTGTTGCCAAAATAATTAATTTAATAACTTTCCGATTTCTTATCAAGATTGTAATGGCTTATCGTGGCTTTGGTTTTACTTCACACTTTGGAATTTGGGCAGTGAAAACAAATGTGAAGTTCGTGTTCACTGCTGCATTTTTCAGAGCTTTCTGAAGGGAATGACAGTCTGGTTCCTTGGTAGTTGGGGAAGTGGAAGCAGCTGTGTGTGTAGGTTATGGATGTTAATGATTTTGGTTTCTCCCCTTAGAAAAATGGAGCTGTTACTGTTAGATGCGTGTTTGACACACCATGCATGTTGTTATATAGATTGAAACTCAATGTATGAATGAACTGCAACTCTGTCCCTTAGTTTGTAAAGGTGCAAAAGATTTGATCTCTTTTTCCTGTTCGTTTAGTGGAGTGGTATTAACAGCCTTCTTTTCTTTTACAGCGTGGGGGTCCGGAATAAGTATGGAAGATTGTTGGCCACTGTTGAAGAATGGTTTATTGTAGTCAAAATAAAGGTGTTTCCTTAGTATTAAGAAAACTGTTGGATGCAATAAACCTCGTGAGGAGGGCGGGGGTTGAGACCACGCGCCGTGAGTGGTCTGTGGTGGAAGAAGTGTTTTCTGTAGTTTTCCTAGTGGAAAAGAAGCAGATGTCCCCGCAGAAAGGATTTTGTGGGCAGTGACGGGGCTCCCAGATGCTGCCAGAGGCTCCGGGTGCCGCCCCTCCGCGGCCTGGGCGGGGCCTTGGGGTGGCTGCGGGCGGGGGCCCGGGGACTAATGCGCGGGACGGGCGGGGCTTCGAGAGCGGCGGTTCCTGAGGCGGGCCGGGGCGCTATGGCGCATGCGCAGGGAGAGGGGCGGGGCTGGCGACGCTGTCCGTTGCCAGGGCTGGGGCCGGAAGCGGCCCGGGGCCCGGCCGGCGCACGCTGTTAAATCCCCGGCGCCAGCCTCGTGGCTGCTGCTAGACCGGTGTCTGCCGTCCTTCTCCTCCTCCTCCTTCTTCTTCTTTTTCTCCCGCTTCTGCTTGGGGCGGCGATGGACGCGCGTGCCCGCGCCAGACGCTACGAAAAGATCGACTTCTTGGGGGAGGGGCAGGTGAGCGGCCCTGCCCCTTGCCCCTTTGCACCCTGCCTTGCCTCCTGCCCCCTCCTGTCCCCTTCCTTTCCCCCTCCCCTCCCTTGCTCCTTTCTCTAGCCCCTTCCTTGCGCTCTGTCCCCTCTCCCCCTGCCCTGCTCCTTCCTCTCTCACGGTCGCCTCCCCTCTCCCCGCAGTTTGCCACCGTCTACAAGGCGAAGGACAAGAACACCAGCCGGATTGTGGCTATCAAAAAGGTGAGCGTGGGTGCCCCTCGCCGTCCCGTGGTCGAGCGTCCGGTTGCTGTTGAGCTGCCTCGTGCCTTTTTCTGTGCAACCGAATAACCGTGGGACGGTATCTACCTTTGTTCCTGCAGTGTTTTTTTTAAAACTGTCGTGCTGACCTATCAGTAATATCACCTATCCACCTCCACACCAGAGCAGGGAGTCTGGCTTCAACCTTTCTGAGGAGTTACCTGGTCTGTGACTTGAAACTTCTATTAAGCAGATTTATTAAAGAAAACACTACCGGTTTCTGAACTGCAGGCTTTAATCGTTTTTCATAGCATCTTTTGGTTTTTTGTCTTTGTTTAAAAAGAAAGAATCTTTCCTCTTGGTTTGTCTAACTTCCTTCAGTCCATGAATGTTGTTTCTGATTAAGTTCTTTAGAATCAAACGTAGATTCATTGACAAAATTTGACAGAAGTGATCTTTGATTTGCAACTTACACATTTCCAACATTTGTACTCAAAAAAGTATGTTACGATAAAGCATTTCACTTCATACTGTTCGTAGAATCATAGAACAACCAGGTTGGAAGAGATCCACCGGATCATTGAGTCCAACCATTCCTATCAAACACTAAACCATGCCCCTTAACACTTCGTCCACCCGTGCCTTAAACAGCTGCAGGGAAGGTGAATCAACCACCTCCCTGGGAAGCTTTTTCCAGTGCCCAATGACCCTTTCCGTGAAAAATGTTTTCATAATGTCTAGCCTAAATCTCCCCTGGCGGAGCTTGAGGCCATTCCCTCTTGTCCTGTCACTTGGGAGAGGAGGCCAGCACCCTCCTCTCTACAACCTCCGCTCAGGTAGTTATAGAGAGAAATAAGGTCTCGCTTCAGCCTCCTCTTCCCAAGGCTAACCACCTCCTGCTCTGTCAGCCATTCCTCATAGGGTCTGTTCTCCAGCCCCCTCACCAGCTTTGTTGCTCTTCTCTGGACTCACTCCAGAGCCTCAACATCCTTCTTGTGCTGAGGGGCCCAGAACTAAACACAGCATTCAAGGAGTGGTCTCACCAGTGCTGAGTCCAGAGGGAGAATAACCTCCCTGGACCTGCTGGTCATGCTGTTTCTGATACAAGCTAAGATGCCATTGGCCTTCTTGGCCACCTGGGCACACTGCTGGCTCATGTTCAGTCAGCTGTTAACCAGCACCCCCAGGCCCTGTTGAGGGGTTGCAGGAAGTTGGGATATAAAATGCACATTGCAGATCTTTGGTTGGTTTAAGGACCTACTTTACTAGATTAGTTGAACCGTGTCAGTAGTAAACAATTTTGTTTGATACACTAATCTCCTTCAGCATTATAATACTTTATCTGTGTGGTTACCACTAGTAATTACTACTTGTAATGCTACTTGTAGCAGCTGTTGTTAAAAGCATTCTTGTTTGATCAGGATATTTTCTTGCCTTTTTATCATCTGGAAGTAGCATTGCTGGAATTACAGATCTGAAAGTTTCAGGGCAGTAGGTGATTGAGACAAAGAGACTCCAAGCCAACCCAGGTTTACAGAGGATGCTAATTTTGCTGGAATCATTCTAAGAGGACTGTAAATTACTTTGTCCTTATTTTTCTATGAGAAGAAGCTCATTAGTATAATAAGGCTTTGTGGATACTAAGCATTTTATGCTGTCAGTTTGCATTATGTCCGTTTTCAGTGCTGTCATGACTATTTTTAGGCTTTTAATGCTGTAGAGACAATTCTTTTTAAAGGAGGGAAAGAAACCCAAACAGCCTCAGCTGGCAAAGCGTTTTGTGGTGCTGAAAGTTAGTCTTGGGAGAGATGCTCTTGGGACAGATGGCTTAACCTTACGTAACACGAAACATTTCTTTTCAGATTAAACTGGGACATAGATCAGAAGCTAAAGATGGTGAGTTTTAAAGCAAATTCATGCTGCTATGTTTGCTTTGGTTTTGTAAATTGGTACATTAATTTCCCACACTGTAGCTTGGCTGATAACAGTCAGCTCAGCTTTCTTGGTGTTAGGCTTAGTAGACAACTGCTTCCAAAACTGTACGGACAGAAAAAAAGCAGCAGAGATATCCGCATACACAGTATGTTTCTAAATGTGAGTAGGTAACAGGCTAGCTTCTCTGTTTAAGTGAAATACAAACATGAATATAGCTTATGATAATAAACTTTACAGCACTGAATTTGGAATACCTTTTTATATTTTTGCATGTCTGTGCCTTAAAATATTAAGACAGGCAAGAGCATTTATCTGTTTTGAGATATTTCTTTTGTTCTATTTTCATTACTTATGCTGAGGCAAAACTTAAAATCCAAATCTTGGAACTTTTGTCTCTCTGAGGATTTGTGTTATGTTGGAAAATCTGGTCCATGGAGCAGTATCTTTCATCTTGTGCTCTGACCAGCCATGTGCCTTTAGGCATGGATATTGCAAATGAAAACCCAATAATCCTGGTCTTGTCTCGCGACCTGGGTGGTGCAGGAGAATTTTGTATGAGTCTAGGCTGCTGTCCTGCAGGGATCTTGCATCAGGTTACCAAATTTCCAGGAAGGATCTTTGCTCTCAACTCTCTAATTCTGTTCCAAGGGAAGAGTTTTTAGAGAGAAACTGAGTACTCATCCACATGTCTTACAGTTTTGCTGACTGTGGCAGAGTATGATCCATCTGGCCTTTTTGTCATTATTTTTGGCCCGTACACTGTCTAGCTGTTGCTCAAAGATATTAATAATGCTGATCATATCTGGTTTCCTTATCTGGTAACCTGGTATCTGATAACCTTTTTTAATCTGAAGTGGGACTGCAAAGAAATCCATGTAGCTTTGCCCAAACTTTTGCATAAGTCAGGATTAGGGAGGACACTGCTTTTCAGCTCATGCACAGCTGAACTTCCTGTCCAACATAATACAGGAGATTTTGCTTGCCAGTCAAGTGAATAGATACCAGCATTTTTGAAGGAGGAATTGTTACTCTGCATGAGTCATGGTTTGATGCCATACAGTCAGTGTGATTGCCAAAATGCACTGTTCCCTCTCCTGCCCCATGCTCGTTTTATTTATATTTCTATTATATCTGGCTATTAAAGGATTCAAGAAGGTTTTGGACACTGTACTGTTTATGCCATAGCATGAATATAGAAAAACATACGTACCTGGCCTTACTAAATATTGCTGTGTCAAAAAGAAGAGAGGTATTTGTGAGGTTTGTCAGTGTAGCTCTCTCTGGAAGTGAGACACATTGAAGAACTGATCCTTGCTAGGTGCAGCTTTGCTTTGAAATAAAACCAGAGCTTAAAATACACTGAAAAAAGGTGATTTTTTTTTTCCTAGGGTTTTGCTAGAATTTTCCCATTTTGACAAAAAGGACACATTGCTTCATAATCTAAATCTAATTACTGTGGTGTAGAATATTTTTTTTTCCTGTGAAAGAAAGCGTATGCC
The DNA here is from genome assembly GCA_013389865.1 of Piaya cayana. NCBI lineage: Eukaryota > Metazoa > Chordata > Aves > Cuculiformes > Coccyzidae > Piaya > Piaya cayana. Next base: position 101,318 of record WAAB01017681.1, read on the forward strand.
CACTTTAATTCTGCAGAAATCTACTTGTCTTTGGCCATGTACTTGTTGTTTAACAAATTTTTGAGTAATGAGGAAGTAATTTGTAGTGGTAAATCATCAGTGAATAATAGAATGAGAGATTTCTTTGGAGCAAAGTTTTTAAATATTTTTGTCTTTAATCACTTAATTTTTTTCTCTCCCCCCCAATATAGGAATCAACAGAACAGCCCTCAGGGAGATAAAATTGTTACAGGAACTAAGCCATGCAAATATTATTGGTGTAAGTAAAATGAATGCAACTTCAAGACTCAGTCCACAAATACTTTTGGTACAGGTTTGAACTGAAATTTAGAATTAGTTGGGTCTTGGACATGCTACCTACTTTTATTTAAGCCATTTTATCCATCCTAAAATGGTCAGTAAAACAATTGTTACTACAAAACACCTATTTTAATAACAAAGACAAAGTAATTTCTCTTGAAATCCTCTTACATTTTAGCTTGGGGCCATATGGATATTAATGATGGGGGAAATTGTAGAAATTTAGAATATTTGATTTTGCATCCTCTGATAGACTTACAAATGAGAGCAGTACTGAATTTACCTGATGGTTTGCTTCATGTGGAAATAGTGACAGCCAAAAAGCAGGCTTTTGTGAACATTGGTAAAGTGGGATTTATATGTCCTAATGGGTTTTAGAGCTGATATAGAAAACCTGTGTTGACAGAAGTAAAATCTGTGTGTTTTCAATTGTGTTTAAGGGCACTTCCAGCTGAAGATAGCCACCTGGAGCTAAATATATTTTAAAATAAGTTAATGGTGATAATTTGTAAGTCTGCCATATATATTAGACCAAGTATGATTTTTTTCAGGTATTTTATTTAAGTTTTTCAGAGCGGAAATATGATTCTTTCCTGGATTGTGAACTTAACTTTGAAGTGGTTGCTTCAGCTGTCAAAGTTCAAGAGCATGCAGGGAATGAGGAATCTGGGATTCCTCATTTGGGAGAGGAAAAAGCTCGGAATGGGCAGGTCTACAAAACTGAGGTGGTGGTTAAAGCACATACAGAACTGATATTTACAAAGCTCCACAGTACTAGAAATAAGAGATGCGTTTAAAATGTATTTGCATTAGTGGAAGTGGATGTTTGGAAGTTTAGACAGTGTGTAGTGAATTTCCTGAATATGTTGCCACAGGCATTGTGAAAGTGGATAGCATTCACAGCTTAAAAAAGGAGTGAGACAAAACCCTTCCTAACAGTCCTCATAAAACTGCTGTGGGTGTTGGGAGTGTAAGGGGCATGAGGTACAAAGAAGTGGCCATGGCCATAGGCTTACCTGTATATTATCTCCTGTTGTCACGGTTTCTGCAGAAGAAGAGTTTGAGAACAGCCAGTGATGTTACAAGCTATGCAAACAACTTTCTTGCAATTGGGTAATTCCTGGTCACCATATGGAGACTGTAAGGACTGAGCCACACCATGGAGACCATACCTTCCTGATTGTTAGGGTAGAATGCTGTGTTAGATGATCTGTATTTCTTATAGGGCATCGCTCTTGTGTTACCTCAAATTCTTTCTCTTTGCACGTTCCTGTTGTACCCCTCCAAAAAAAAAAAACCTTCAGGAAGGAGGAGCAATTGTGTCAAATCTTACTAATGTTATTACCATGCTTAATGGGAATTTTTTTTTTGAGACTGAGTTAAGAAACTAAACAGAGTGAGAAATTTTATATTGCAAGTTGAAAAATTTAAAACAGTTCAGCAAGATGAAAATCCATGTGCAGACTACAACAGTGCAGAACTTGAGAAAACTGGAAGTATGATAGTGTGCTTCATCATAATGTTTTTTTCTGTTTCATAGCTTCTAGATGCATTTGGACACAAGTCCAATATTAGTTTGGTGTTTGATTTTATGGAGACAGATCTTGAGGTAAGATTTTTGTAAAGATTTTTTATTGGTGTATCTTCAAATATTTTTTGAAAATACTACTTCAAGAGGCTTACATTTGCACATTCTGGAAAGGTCAGTAAATCACGTCTTAAAAGTAGTTTGAATAATTTGACAAGTTTTCTGAGTTCTTAGCTGTTAATGCCCTTACTTTTAAATAATTGTCAGCATGATCTTAAGGAAACAACTTGTTTACTATGTCAGTTTTCTGGGGCTTTAGTCAAAGCGTAGAACCTCAGTCATAGAACAGTGTCTCAGAGTGCAGTTGCTAAGCGTACTGTCAAACATTTTGAAGTAAGTGTGATATTAAAGTATGACAAGTGATGAGCTGGTAGTAAAAATCACATGAACCCAAACTGATTTTTTTTTTTTAAATATACCAGTGCTAGATTCTACTAACTTTGCAAATCAGCATCTCGCAGATGTACAGATTCTCAAAGACCTTAAGTCAGTTTGTGGAAGTTTTTGCAGAACTCTTTGTATGAGATATTTTGATGCACGAGTCTTCATTTTGGAAGACTGCCCTAGATGACAGTTCATGTTCTGTCTGTATGTGCACACATTATACCAACTGTGTACTGAAATCTATGTAGCTGTTAAGCAACCTCACTGAAACATCAGCTGAAAAGATTAGATAATTTTTTTGCTACTAGAAGTTAAAGTTATGAATGCACTTTCTAGATGATTCATTCTCTTTAATTAGTATTTACAGATGAAGAAGAAACAAAGGGGAATGAAGCACTCTTGTACTACATAATTCTGTGGCATGCAGAGCATTGAACTATATTGTAGTACCACCGAGGCTACTCATTTCCTACCCGTTTCCTCCTTGTTGGTTATGCAAAGTTCACAAAAGCTATGTGGACTCCCAATTTTGATTTCTGATCTCCAAAACAGACCTATTTCTCTGGAAAAAGAGTGATTACAGTGGAGAATATCTGACTGCCAATTCAAACTTTGTTTTAGAGAATGAAATAAATTTTGAGCTGAAGGAATGTAAGTTAATCTTGCATGATTAGCTACTATCAATCTATCCCTTCACAGGTTATTATAAAGGATACTAATATTGTGCTGACACAGTCTCACATCAAGGCATATATGCTGATGACTCTTCAAGGATTAGAGTATTTACATCAGCACTGGATTCTACACAGGGTAAGCATGTACTAACCTGACAGCCTTTATGCTGTAACAAAAGTCACATTTGGTAGAATTTGATTCTGAAATCTAATGAAGATAGTTTTGAAGTTCAAATATTCTTAGTCCATAAGCATTCATGCCAGCTGTTTTGGAGAGACAATAGAAATACCAGAAATGTTAAGAATTACTGATGTGGTTATCATTTATGTAAGTGTCTCAAGTTACATATGACTTTTATTAGCACTGTGAACTGAGTCTGACTGGGAGAGATTGAACTTCTTTCACAATAGCCTATATGGGGCTGCATTTTGAATGTGTGGCTAAACTAGCATTTTGAGTGTTGCTGAACAGTGCCTGGGTATTTTCAAGGCTTTCTCTTTATCCCATGCTGCTTTGCTTTGCTGCTGGCCAGAGGTCAACCCACAGCACTTTTTTACTGTATTAAACCATACAGCTCCCGTGATTTCTGCTGTTAATTGAAACACTTGCAAGGTCTTTTTATTATTCACTTGGCAACTATGCATTTAAGGCAGAACTGCTGTTCCTGCAGTAAAGCTAAAACCTATCAAGAGGCAGCAGGGTTTTTAGACTCTGTGCCTGAAATGTACACCCATTTGGATATTATAATTTCACTATGATTTTCATGTATGATGAAATACTTGATTTCCCCCTTTTTTTTTTCCTTGCAATGTAGAGTAAATTATATCATCAAAAGCCTGTGTTTTAGGAGACTATTATGACATACCTGCTGGTAGGTTCTATGTTATATGCCTGGTTTTTATCAACACTGACAAAATTAATTCTTTGTTTTCTGTATTGACAGGATCTTAAACCAAATAATTTGTTGTTAGATGAAAATGGAGTTTTAAAATTGGCTGACTTTGGCTTAGCAAAGTCTTTTGGAAGCCCAAATAGAGTTTATACACATCAGGTAGTAACAAGGTAAGACATTCTATTTTTGTTTCTTATATAGCGATTGCGCACTTCTTTTGCTGTGTCTCTTGAAATAAGTCATGTCAAATCAACTTGAACAAAGTTTGTCGTCTAGTTTATGTGATATGGTTGTAGTGGCAAAAACCTCATATAAACACAAGAAAGCATTGTTTGGCTAAGTTTCTGTAAAGAACTGCTAAAATATACATTCGTGGATATTGTCCTAGGGTATGGTACTCTTTTGAAACACATGGAATTAATGTCTATCTGGGTATAAGCCTGGCTTTCAGAGCTGGGCAGCTGTTACATGAGACCTAGAATATTGTAGCTAGTCACAATCCCTATTATGAGACAAAAACTGGAACCAATTAAAATAGTAGTTAATGTTATTTATGGCATGTATGTTTAAGGTATGATTTAAAAAGCAGGACTGCAATATACAAAATAGATTTCCTTTTGTCTGCTGTAATGCTAAGGCTATTTAGGAAAAGCTAGTTTATTTTAACACCTTTATTCAAAACACAGAAATCATATAGTAGTTTCAAATGAAGTGTGTATAAGATCATTACATTAAAGTTGGTTATTCTTAAGAAGTGGAAGTAGCTGCTTTAAACTGTTGACTTTCATTTTGCATAAAACTAGTTACTATGTTTAATGTTGATGTTGAGATTTTTGGAAGCTGGAAGGAATTCAGTCTTTCTGTCAGTTCTTCAATATAAAATTTACAGAAAATTTTGGTCTATAACATGCAAACCAGCCTGCTAAATATCTTTTCCTTTGCACTTGTGCAGTTTTATTGCTTTTTAATTAGCTCAGTAGAAATTGTAGTTAATTTGTGGTTATATGTGACCACGTGGTGAAGGATACACAATTTTATTCAGTCTTTTTTAAACCAAATATTTTGCAGCATTGAGTACAGCTCTCATCATCTGAAAATATATAGGCGGCAACAGTATTCTCTTTGTAGTTCTTGCATTGCTACAGTATACAGCATTTGACATAAGCGAAGCCAGCTGATTTTCCCCAAATGTGTTTTCTTCTCAGGTGGTACCGATCACCAGAACTATTGTTTGGTGCTAGAATGTACGGTGTTAATGTTGATATGTGGGCTGTTGGTTGTATTTTAGCAGAATTGCTCCTCAGGGTAAGTCTTCTAATGCAAACGTTTTGTATTTTTTCAGTGCAGTTACAACTTCTTACATGAGCTTCCTCTGTACAGCTAACAGCAGCAGGTGAAAGCAGTTAGGCTATTTTGAGAAAGGGAGAAGAGGAGAAGAGGGGCTAGAAAAAGGCTTTCAAAAGCTTACCAACTGTAAGGAAAGTGAAGCTTTGGAATAGTCTGAGGATCCTTAAGCATCACAATTACTGGAAGCCTTTAAAAACATCTGGGTGAAAAAACTGAAGTGAACTCTCTCACAGTCTTGCCTTAGGGAACGTCAAGTAGATAACTGTTCTAGTGTTATCCTTTCACACAGCCTTCTATCAGTTTTCATTTGGTGTCCTGGGAATGCAACGTCACAGATAAATGCATACTCTGTCCCTTACATGTTATTCCTCAATACCTGTAAATAATTATCACCACTACCTTAATTGTGGAGTTACTTGTAAACAGAGACTGGTGCTTTTCTGAGCTCTTGGTAGTTGACAATACTGGAATGAAGCTGAAAGTTGACATCAAGCTCATCCTGTGCTGCTTCTGAGTACTGTTCACAAATGTAATGGTTCTTAAGTACTTTTTGCTGAAGTAGACCGTTTATTATGCAGCTCTTTGGAGAGGACATGCAAATATGAGGTGAGGAGTGGAGGGTAAAGGCACAGACACAGATGAAAGCATGAAGTTGCCTATAGTATAATTTATCTTCCCTGAGTAAATGGCTCTTGCTTTGGTTTTACACTATACTGTAACTGTTAGTGTGGCCATTTCATGAACCAGACTGGGGAACTGGTTTGTCTGAAAAACACCTTGAAAGAAATCACCTGCCTTGGATTTTTACCCAAACAGGTGTGCTGGTACAGCTTGGTTGACAGTTCAGAAATGGAAATGTACAGAGGCTGTTTAAGCAGCACTATTGATATGTACATAAATATGCATTAGACCTGCTAAAGTTGGATGAACTCAAGGGAAGTCAGAAAGCAACTGAAAGTTGAATTCTGTTGATTCTTTGTTTTTTCACAAAGCAGAAAATGTGTTGTGGTTCAGTTTTATTACTGTGAAAGTTTTAAATACATTTGTCCTTTTTCTTTCTGAGTATACTCTGTCAAGGGACAATGTAACTTTTGGGTGCTTTACAAAAGCAATTTTTGTTCAAGGGGCTTTCATGACACCAAAATTTAGTACACTGCCTAGTATGGCTTTTCGTTATGGTCCTACTTAGCTGAATACTGTCTCTAATCCATCATAATTTTCCTTTGGTCATTGTGTACATAATGTGCAAGCTGCAAGTTGAACTGGGGAAATACCTTCTTTTCTGTCTTCTGCTTTAAGTGAGTCATGACCATAATAAGAGAGTTTCTATTATAATGGGTCACTGCTCTCCCTCGTGCTGTGATCTCATTCCATCAATCTAACCAGTGCTTGTGTGATCATGTTATAATTCACTTTAAATGTTTTGAATATGTCTAAAACCTAACTTCAGGGAGCAGGTGATGTATAGATGGTCACCATGACCAACCGACTTTAAACTGGCAATGGAGGTACAAAATCTTTCCTCTGCTGTGTTTAGTTATATTAATGTAGTAGTGGTATACAAAGATATTTTGCCCTGCACTTATGAGGTATAGCTCAGAGCTCCTCTCTAGTATAGAAGTTAATTCAATTAAATGCTGTTGCCTTCTTCCAGGTTCCTTTTTTGCCTGGAGACTCAGATCTTGACCAGCTGACAAGGATATTTGAAACACTGGGCACTCCATCAGAAGAACAATGGCCTGTGAGTCCTTTTGTTTTAGCAGACTGACATTAGTTTTACTTGATGCTCTCCATTTTAGCATTTGAAATTAATTGAAAGGACATACTAGAATGCTTGAGTAAATTTTCAGAAGGCAACTACCTGATCTCACAAAGAAGAAGATAAGCTGTTATTTATTTTTTCTCTTGGCAAGCCTCCAGTCAACATAGCAGTTGTTATCATCAAGCAACAGTAGTTAGAATTCTTGGTTTCCTTTCTGGGTGTATCCACAGTTTCTTGTGGCTATTAGCATGAAATTGGCATGGTCATTGCATAACATTTTTGAGATGCTTGATTAATTAGTCTGCTTTAACCTGAAAGGCTTTAATTGCTTTCATAAGTAGGAGTAATTTGTAGGGACTTAAGTTGGCCTGGATAAGTTATAGTTTTGGGATACAGTAAAAAATGCCAGACTAGTAGCTTTAGGGAAAAACAGCTTATCTCAGATTAATGGTTCCATTACAAATACAAATTAGTAGTAAACTTATTTCTGAGATGACAGTAAATTCAGTAATACCAGACCAAACTTAGTGCCAGTGCATGCAGTGACTTACCTAATTGTGGTTATCAGGCAGACTGATGGGGAGCAGGGCATAGCTTCAGATGAGCGACTTGGACCAGTTGATGAGCATGAGCTGTCCTAAATTACCTAGACAGTTCTCTTCTGTAACTGTGTTGTGGAAGCACCGTCTGGATTTGCTAACCGGTTTTCCCATCCCACCTCTGCTCCTTGTCTGTACTGCATTTCATTTGTGTGAACAGTACTTGGATGCCATTTTATGTAGTGCATAATGACTAAATGGAGCTATAGCTCTATAAGATGTTTGGCCATCACATGCAGAGGACACTGTATAAAGCAATTCTGGCCCTGCATTTCCACCTCTTGCTTATATAACTGTATGGGAGAAAGTGTGGTTGTCATGCCATGTCAGCATAAGGCCAAGACTGATGCTGATGCTACCCACTTCACAGGGAGTATCTGGTATGGAGAGGCTACTGGTCAGGTTTTGGCAGCTTGGGGTAGTGTTAAAGCAGCAAGGTTCATAAGCCAAGTTTTCCTGTTTTGCCATGCACTTGTAATGCATTCAGTTGACTGTATTTGAAGGTGTATTCCACAGTGTGCTGCAGCCTGGGCTAAGGCTGTAACAATGGGATAACTTCAGTGCTCACACTGCCAGTGAACTACAGCAGTAGTTCCATATGACAAATTTCAGGTTTGGGCTAAGGTTTCTTCAGTTTCATGTGCTACTTTTGGGCAGCTATCAGTTTATCATGGGTGTTAGTGTCCATAACCACTTCTCCCGCTCTGCAGCAGTGGCATCTGCTCAGTCATTCCACCTCATCTCAGCCATAGAGTGAGCAGAATGGGAATCAACATGACCTACAGCCAGAGTGTGCAAATGTCTTCCCAAAGAAGATGGCCCCCAAATTCTGTGGTCAGGGTGTGTAAAGAGTATGCATTCCAAAAGACTTTGTTGTGTTGTGTTAACAAAGCGGTTTGCAGGTGGGTGCAGGAGTTTTTTGGGCTGGTGGCAGGGAGATGTGGGATGGGCGGTTGCCAGGAGGGGCTGGTTGTTGGGGCAGAAGGACCAGTCAGTGTTTACCTGATGTTTTGACCTGCTTGTCCTATATAAACAATGAAGAGATGCTGAATAAAGAACTTCATCTGAAATCATATTGATTTGTTCGTGAAGTTCATTTGGCCCCTGCCGCATTAGTGTCACACCCAAACTTATAATTGCCACAAAGGATGGCTGAACCACCAGTAAACCAGGCATCCTCTGTGGGGTGGTGAAAGGAGAGACTCTAAGTAAAAAGCAAATCTGAATGATGGCTGGTAGCCACAGGAATGTGAAATGGAGGTGAGTGAGAATACAATGACTGGGGCCTGAAAGTTGGGCTCCATCAGTGACGACTGGGATACCTCGAGCCCAGTGGTGAACCACAGTGGATTGAGTTCATCCCTTAGGGGAAATAATTTGTAATGGTGATAATGAAGAACAGAATGTAGAAAGTGTAGACCGCAAAGGAGTTTGTCAGTGTCAGAAAAGGTAACAAGGTAGGGTCTGGGGTTCTAGTTCTGAAGTTTGGGTGGTATCCCCCCGTTATTTTTGCAAGCCAGGCTAGGTAATTGTCACTGTTTAGCCCCAGCTTGGCCAATTTGAGTAGATAAAACTCTAGCTATTCTAGTAGCCCAAGCACTTGGGCTCCCAATTCCCTTCCCCAGTATCCCTGGGGAAAGGGAAATGAGAGGATGAAGGCTTGTGGTTTGGAAACTAAAACTACAACTTTAATGATATTTTCTTCATTATTATTTTTAAGAAAATAAAAATATATACAAAATTGCGCTCCCACCCCTTGATGACTGTGTCACCACAGATGCTGCAGGGCAGACTCATCCTCACTGGACATTGGTGATTGAAGAATAGGGACACTCATGGTATCAAGTTTATACCGAGTATGACATATATGGGATGGAATACTCTTTTGGTCAGCTTGGGGACACCTCTTCTGTCCACTCCTCCCTGCAGGTGTGATTCTTTTTTATCTTTGACTCACGGCATTCCACCAACCCAAGAATGGCCTTGGTTACTATAGGATTAAGTATAAGATTCACCTTTTTGGATACCAGTGCCCCATGCTATCCGTAGTAGAGAGAAACACTGTCTGAAAAATACGCAGTTAGCTTTCAGGAAATGAAATTATGTGGATGAGACTTTACTGTTAGAAAACTGGTTCTGCTTTAGCTTAAACCACAACAGCAATTGACAATAACAGGTCCATGGTAGCACTTCCTTGATTTGGCTGGTGTATGTTTGTGAGAGAGCATGTGAAAGATACCTGCAATACCTCCACTAACATCCTACTCAGTTTCAATAATTCTATTCATAAGTCTGGTTGGTCTTCAAGAATTTTGTGTATCATTGTTTGAATCCAAACAAAACCTGGCCAACGACAATACACTGTAATTCCTTCATGCATGCTTTTAGCAAAGGCAGCTGCAAGAGTTTTGTCTTCTAATGCAGGCTGAATATCCTGCAGGGCTTGAGCTAATTCTCATTGTAAGGAGACAGCTTAGGCTTCGGCTGCATTCAGATGGTGCTTAGTATTTCTGAGGCAGTGAGCAAAGAGAAATAGAGTTAACTTCCCCTTCATGTTTTTGTCTTTATGAATTTCTGTAATTAAAGTAGCTAGGAAAAGGGAACAGATACTTTGCACTGTCAGAGAATCTGGTGGGTTTTGGCAGGGCAAAACAATCAAATAGCGCACCCATTACAGGGCTGGAACAGGTCATGATGCCATCTGCCATATCCCACTTCAAACAGCAGAGGTGACCCAGCCAAATTACAGGTTCAGGCTATGGTAACCACCTGCAAACCAACATCTTTAGGGACAAACAGTTTATCTGAGAATAGTGGTGCAGTTACAAATACAAATCAGTTGTATTATTATCTGGATTAAGATAATACTAAGCCCAGTAATTCACTAATACTGGGCTAAGTTCAATGTCGGGGTGCACACTGACCTACATAACCATGGTTATTGGGCAGGCTGAGAGAAAGCAGAGAATGGCAACTTTTGAACAGCAGCTTTGACCAGCCAGTGGGTGCAGAGGTCCTGAATTCCCTAATCACTGTCATATTTTGTATTTCAGTTGTGGAAAAGCACTCTCTGCACTTGCTAACCAGCTGTCACATCTTACCTTTGCCCTCCCTCTGTGCTGCATTCCGTTTGTGTGCTGCGTTCCTTTGTGCGCTTCAAATGGTGCCTCAAGTGGTGGTTGATCACCAGATGGAGCTGTAGTCCTAAAAGGCAGTACTAGCCCCATACAATTCTGTTATGAGATTCTAAATTAAACAAGATTTTTCGTAGTGACATGTCTGCTCATTTGGAAGTGAAAAGTTAAGAGATAGGTGAGGAAATGAGAGCATAGGAGGCTTGCTGGCGTGACAGATATGATGCATTTCCAACTTAATTTGCAAGTCCATGCATTTCATGAATTGAAACCTTTGCTGTGAAGATTATAACTGAGCATATTTTTCACTTCAGTGTTAATATTACTGAAGTGTGACTAGAGGTTTAAAATACTATGTTTTGATGCTTATATGAAAAAAGATAATTTTAATAATGTAATTTGAATGGGATTTATTTCATACCTACAGGAGGAAAAAAAAGAAGGCAATTAATCTATTGTTTAACTGCTTGTTTATTTTTCTTCCCTCCCTCCACTCCCCAGATAACAAGTTTATCAGTTATCCATTTTCAAAAGAAACTCAAAATGCTGCTGCTGATCAGCTGTCTTTGGAGAGGATAGTGTATTATTAACTTGAAGAAAACATGGACTGGCTTTTTTTGTAAATCATCTCTTCCACCTTGTCAGTTTGCAAAAGAGAAAAGTGAAAAGTTTTACTTCATTTTCTGCTCCCACTCTAAATTTCTTGCATACTTCATTTCTTTATAAACAGTTTTTCCTTTTGTACTGGTCAACACTAAACCACAAGGGAAACGGAGATTGCTTATGACCTACTAGTTCTATTCCTGCTTTATTTCAGTGACCAACTTTTAGCAGAGTCTTCTGAAAGATAATTTGTTTCTGCTGAAAAATAACCATATGAAGTTCCCTTTCTGTGAAAAGTTGAATTCTCTCCAGCTTGAAAAATGAAATATGCCTTTTTTGTCTTTGTAGGGGATGACAAGTCTTCCAGATTATGTCACATTTAAATCTTTCCCTGGAATGCCACTTCAACATATCTTCAGTGCAGCTGGTGATGATTTGCTCAGTCTTCTGCAAGGCTTATTCACATTTAATCCTTCTGCTAGGTTTACAGCTACTCAGGTATAGTATACTTTTGTTATGTCCTAATGTTAGTTAACCTACTGTTAGTATGAGATAAATGTGCTTTGAAGCCAATAAGCCAAGTTTGAAATAAAATGTCATATAGCTCAGTCTGAAATACTACGGATAATTCTGGTGTTTTATAGAGAGATCTTTGAAAGGCATAAACAATACTGACTGGCCACCTGTCTCTGTTACCAGTGTAGAGCAAAGGTAGACAGTTACAGGGTGTACGAGTCATGGCCTTCAAGCAGTCGTTATATTTGACATTTAAAATTCAGTCACCTAAAACTTGAAGCATATCTCATTGCCTGGTTTCAAAAGATTTTCACCTTTAATTTATCCAGTCTCCTCTTCAACTTAATTTAAACTTTTTTGATTCTTTAGCATTAAATTCTGTGGTGATTTAAACCAGCATTCTGATATGAATATTCTTTTCCATCATACTTGTGTAAAACTGATCTCAGTTTCATTAATACTTGATGGGGGGAAAGGGAAGGACTTTGAATGGAAATCTTAGAGTGTTCCATTTCAGTGTGTCCATTTCTGTTATAAAGAGGAGAGCATTTAGCAGTTTCAAAACTGTATTTCTGTCACCCTACACTGTTACAGGAGAAGCAGAGCTGACTCCCTAAGACTGATACTTCTTCACTGCTTGTTAGACAAGATTAGTGCATGCTAAGTATCTTATTACTAGACAGCTTCTTCAGAGCATGTTCAGGTTTTTTTTGCTCAGCATCTGGAACTTTCACTATAAGCTTGCAAGTAATTAGTGCTGCTATGCTTGGGATGCTTTTTATACAAGTTCATATGTATGAAGTCATTTTACAGGTCATATTGTATGATCGTGATTTGAATATTGAAAATATATGTTTTTCTAGTGTAGTCATTTTATTGACAGTGCCACAGTTTAAGGCAGGAAATAGTTTTTTCCTTACTGTATTGGCTTGATTTATAGCTGGCACTGAATACCACATAACTTGACATAAGCAAGAGTAATAGTTACCCAAGAGTCAACTTAGCATATTTTTCTTAACCACAGTTTATGGACGCTAAAATTTAAAACAGGGTATGTAATACCACTACATGAAAACAAACCAGCTCCTCTGTGTTTCTTTTCTGCTCTAATTCAATCTGCATTTTTCTCACAGCTTACAGATTAGAAACAACACAGTTAAAGAAAACTGTGGGAAAGATCTGTCATAAAAGCTGGCAAAACATATGGTGTCCAGGTCCTGGATCTGATCAAGATTTCAGAGTTATTCTTTTAATCTTTTTTTCACTCCTGCTTTCTTCTTTATCCTCTTCTCTCCTCTGTCTATTCAGATTGTAAGCTTTTCAGAGCTAGAAACTTGCTCTTTGTACTGGACTTCCTGCAATGTAGTCTATAGTTTTGTTAAGATGCCTGAGTACTAGTTAAAAATAATACTTAAGTTTTGGTTTACAAATAGAAGTGCTCTGGTAGTCTCTGAGAACATAAAATCTTGATTTGCCCTCACCACAAGAAGGATGTTGAGGCTCGAGCGAGTCCAGAGAAGAGCAACAAAGCTGGTGAAGGGGCTGGAGAGCAAGTCTTATGAGGAGCGACTGAGAGCGCTGTGGGGAGACCTTATTGCTCTCTACAACTATCTGAAGGGAGGTTGTGGAGAGGAGAGAGCTGGCCTTTTCTCCCAAGTGACAGGGGACAGGACAAGAGGGAATGGCCTCAGGCTCTGCCAGGGGAGGTTCAGGCTCGACATAAGGAAAAAATTCTTCACAGAAAGGGTCGATAGGCACTGGAATGTGCTGCCCAGGGGGGTGGTTGACTTGCCTTCCCTGGAGGTGTTTAAGGTGCGGGTGGGTGAGGTACTGAGGGGCATGGTTTAGAGATTTGTAGGAATGGTTGGACTTGATGATCCACTGGGTCTCTTCCAACCTGATGATTCTATGATTCTAAGTCTGCATTCTAGTACAACAGTACTCTCCTCGTTTTGAAGTCACAATTGCAAGTACTTTATTTCATTATAACCTCATTATAGTTAGTGTTCTGACACTTTATACTCATTACTTGGTTATTTTTCTTCCATTATCATTAAGGCATTGAAACAGAAGTATTTCAGTAACCGACCAGGACCCACTCCAGGAAATCAGCTGCCAAGACCCAACTGTCCTACAGAAGCTCTAAAGGAGCAACAAAATACACTTCTTAATTTAAAAAGGAAAAGAACAGAAGGAGTAGATCAAGGTAATGTCTTAATGATTAATTTGTTTTAAAACAGGAGCTGCATTTTCAGAAAGAATATGATACTTTCAGTGTTTTGGAACAAGAGTGAACTGTATCCCTGGATGCTAGCTCCAGGTGAAGTCCTTTAGTAATTTGTTTTAGAATAAATGCCTTGGGGTGAGAATGACTTAGTTCTGTGTTCCAACAGAAAGGGTATAAAAAAGGCTCTTTTATGACAATTACGAATTGTATTTGTTAGAAGAAATACCTGATTCCATTAGATTCTGTAATGAAATGTGATACTACCCAGTAAATTACAGGCTATTATGAAGCCTTTTATCTTACTCAGGTGGAAGTATCTTAACTTTGTGTCCTTTAAAACAAACAAAAAAAAGGGACAAAGTAGCAAAAGAAACATAGTATGTAATCTTTCAGATGACAAACTGGAGAGTATAAATAGAGTTCAGAAGAGAGATTTCTGTTCTCTCTCTCTTTTACAGTAAGGAATTTAACTGTTAAGACCACTCTGGTTAAGGAGCACTAAGCCTTTTTCTATGACCATAGAACAACCCTGTTCCTTAATGTTTACTTCTATATGGAGCTTCCAGTGTTCCCCAAACAGTAGCATGTAGTTCCTATCTTCATCGCAAGGAAAGCGCTGAATGCTTAAGACCTATATCTGACACTATATTACTTGGACCTTCTAGTAGAGGTGCAGATACTGACTCTTAAACTTGAGTTGATCTTGAATAGCTGGAATATACTGGATAAGTACTATCAGGTTAGCATCATCTTGTTGTTATTGCCAGTTTGAAACTCTGTTTTGATGTGAGTGATATTTTTTTGGAATGGAGATGCTTCCATTGAAGTGCATTTTGTCTTGAATTCAGAGAGACAGCTACATTATTAGAGTGTAACATAGTTTTTAGGCACTTTGACCTGTTGTTTCTTAGTCTGTGCCAAATGAAATAGACTTAAGATTGTAATCTAAAAGGAAAATTTAATCAGTTGACTATTTGCATGCTCTCTGCTAACCACAGTACCATGGGTTGAATGCCATGTGTGAACTTGTCAAGTGACCGTAACTTAAGTGATTGACCAAAGCTTTATTGCTCCTTTTGCAACACCACGTGAGGGCCCACAATTAGTGTTTTGATGTACATGCCTCAAAAGAGGACTGTTAACTAAAGGACCAGAAAGATGAAGAAGTGCTATCTTGAATTCTGTGACTTAACCATTTGAAGTCTTGCATTTGACAATAAGCAGTTTCCAGACCTGTATCAAGCTAAAACACTAATTGCTGTAATGTCTTTCCTAAAGTCTCATCTTCAGCAAGAGGATATTGCACTTTGTATGCTTAATGCCAGAATTTTTGAGACTGGCTATACCTTAGGCATTTAGGACATCAGCACTATTTTTCAAGACATTTGAGTAACAGTCTAAAAAGCAGTATTGTTTCCACTAAGTGCTTCTTGAAGCATATTGGAAAATCCATTATGCTTTGTTATCATCTTAGCTGGGTTGACAGAACCTCAGAGTCTCAAAACTAGATCTTCTAATGCCAAGAAACATTAAAGGAGTTGGCCAATATTAGAGCTAGCAAATCTGCTACCTTGAATTTCATTTGACATCCGTACGTAATGTTATGATCTAAACTTAAAATCAGAATGTTGGTTTGGAAGAACAAACCTACAGTCTTTCTTTAAGTAAAATTTGAAGTACAGCATGATGCTGTAGTTACCGAATGTGGAAATGTGCAAAAGTAGTTCCAAACAAAACTAAGTTGCATTCCCTGAAAGTCTTAGGCTAGCCTGTACTTGTATCTTGTGCAGTACATTCTCTTTACCTCAGCCATGTTGAGGTAGTGATCTGAAGCTTAGCAGAACAGATTGAGTGATTCCTCATGGGTATCAAGGGCTAGCTGCCAGGAGAAAGAATTCATGCTATCCCTGTGAGTTGCTGTACTTGCACAAGAACAAAAACCTGTAGCCTGTGGGCCGTGTTCGCCGAACTTAAATGTGTGGCAGCTGTACTTCTCAAGACATAGCCCCTTAAATTGTCAGTAAAAAAGTGTTACTAGATGGATGACAGCCTATGAAAAGTATTAAACATGCGTCATTTCTGGCTATTGCTATAACTTATTTATGATCAGTGAGGTATGTGGAGACACTGGTGATACGATGACATCATTGCCCATCTTCTCCACTGTGGCAAACACAATCAAAAGCAGCATCCCTTTCCCAGGACATCAATTTCAAGTGACTTTTATCTGCATTTCTATGGAGCCATAATTATGCAAAACCAGAGCATTAAAGATACAGCATTAAACATTTTCCTGAGTTAATGTAGTATAGGGAATTTGTCTTATTTCAGAACTGGTTAGGTTGGCTTAGGAAAAAAGTTCATTCTGTTCATATCTCGAGTTAAGAATTTGTATTATTAGGGCATTTGTTTCAAGTTTGTGGGCATGATACAATACCTGTGTTTTAGAGGACATCTGCCTGTAGGGCAGTTGTGTGCTTTCATAGTAAGCTTGGTATCTATCTGAGAAGTCAGCTGTGTTTTATTCTACCTACATTAGAAATAAGCAGCATATGAAGAAATGAGAGGATAAGTTCTGGAGTAGCACCATAAAAGTACTACTGCCCTCACCATCTCTACAGCTGGTACAAGCAAAGATGTGATTGAAAAATGAGGCAGAGACTAAAACATCTGTTAGTCCCTGCAGACAACTTATTGCTGAGTAGGGACAGCATGTAAGAAAAAAACATTAGGAATGTATGTGTAGTAGGGCAGGGTTAAGTGTTAGAACAGCTTGCCTGCCTTAGGTTTAAAAGTAGAATTAACTGGCTAGCTTTTTATCCTAACAAAAAGAGACATTTACCTGGATCCTAAATTCAATTAACACTTAATTATAGAATTTTGGACTTATTTGGAGCACCCTTACTGATTCAAGTGGGTTTTGATTCTAATACTGTTTCATAGATTCATTGGAGAAATTAATCATTCTTGCTGCTGCAGCAGACAGCATTAACCAGCTCAGAGTAGATGTATCTCAAGAATATACAAAATGAATACTAAAACCTTGAGGAGGGGAGCAAACCCCTTTACTTCGGTAACAATGTGATTTACACTTTTCAGGATTACCAAAAAAGTTGATTTTTTGATGCTGTGGAAGGTGGATGAAAATGAGTTGAAAATGGCCCAGGTCCCAGCTATAATAGTCACTGGATGGTTATTTTAAAATATATGTAAAATGTGATTTTAACATTCCCTTACTGAAACTGAGTTATTAACCCCACTGCTTTTATTCCAAATAAAATTATTAAGCCAAACAAGAAGATTCCTTTCTGTGTTTTGCTGTCTCATTACTTTGACTCCTGCTTTAAGGTGGTAACTGTTGAAACTGCTTGCTGGACACAGACTAGTTTTGCAGAACCTTTCTGCTGAATCACATCCTATCCTGTACCGATGCACACTTTAAGGAGCAAAACTGTAAATACAGCCTTCTCACATAGAGCTTAAATGTACATAGGATTGTGTGCTAGCTAGGTAATAAATGGTGGGAAAACTGTCATAATAAGGGAAGGGAAGGGTGCCTTTTTAATTCCAGTTAAAAGACCAGTGTAATGAGAAATGACTTTGCATGTGCTCTCTCACTTGGTCACATGTTAAGATTTTCCAAGGACATATCCACTGTATTGACAATAATATAGTGCATAGACTGAATATGAAGCAATGATGTTTATTTGTGGACTCCGGTCTTCCAGGAGAAATTATCTGAGACCATATAAATACTGTTTTTTTTCACAGCCTCAAGAGTGCAATAAGAGGTGGAGGGAAATG
The DNA here is from genome assembly GCA_013389865.1 of Piaya cayana. Taxonomy (NCBI): domain Eukaryota; kingdom Metazoa; phylum Chordata; class Aves; order Cuculiformes; family Coccyzidae; genus Piaya; species Piaya cayana. Next base: position 119,149 of record WAAB01017681.1, read on the forward strand.
CAGCTGGGAAAACTATACCAGCCCTCCTGTCAACCTGTGGCTGTTGAACAGTTGATGGTACAGATACTGAGCTCGGCTCTGTTGCCTGATTTTCAGCATTGCTGTGTTGCAAAGTGGCTGGGTAACCAAGCTTCTGCAGTGAAGAGAAACAAGCCAGTGTATGCTGTTGATGCAGCTTAACTACATGTCCACCCCTGTTGTGCAGTGGATCTCAGGGGTACCTGGTGAGCCATTGTCATGTTCCCACCTGTGAACTGCTTTTAGCATTCTCTTTTCTGATGTATGTGGCAACTATATTATTAGAAGGCTTGGAGGCTTGCAGAGGGAGAACACCATCATCTTGCTCCCATGTTACTTCATTTTACTCCTCTCTAAGGGAGAATAGTTACTAGTCTCTCAATACCCTACTGTGTTCTGCATTGATGGTTGAAAATTGAAACTGATATTTGATTACTTTTAATTGACAACGTAGAGAAAATGTTTCTCAAATAACATTAGTTACAGCCTGAACACAGGCTGAAGTATTAAGAGAAATGTGGTGCTGCACAGGTATATGTACAAAAACGTTGATCTGAATGGGGAAGATAAGTTAGAAGTGTTCTAAACTTTTGCATTGAACTTATCTAGGGTAGCATTCTGACTGGATTTCAAAGCCTGGAAACCTTCAGCCCCTAAAACAGATCTAGATTTTTTCAGTGAGTGTCCTGCCTACTGGGTGTAACAAATAGAGTTTGCACGGCAGGGACAATTTAAGTTTCCTGCCAATTCTGCTTTTGAGAATAACACCATTCCCTCATGAAATGCTGCATGTGCCTGGATGATACCCTCCCCTTTTCCAGCAGAACAAGTAAGAAATCCTCTAAGCTTCTCCTGGCAAAAGTTGTAGGGTGAGTGCTGTGTATAGATGGGCAGTTAGTGTTTGGATGTACAGAGCACAGTTAGCTGTAAGACTAGAGTTGAAGAGAGGATAGTTTGTGACAAAAGTTACTGTCATGAATACCTCCAGTCATGTTTACCACGGCAGAACCTCAAAAAAGCGATGCTTCAAAAATTCATGAGCTGTTCCCTTCCTGCTCCCACGCTGGAATTCATTTGGTGTCCCGTGCACTGCATGTATGGTCAGCACCTGTTCTATACTGTGCGGGTGTGCATAAGTCTTGTTTTCAGATGGCTTAATTAATGATGCCGACTGTGTCAGGAACTAAAATTGCCTTGTACTGGTGGTGATGTGTGTAGATAAAGTGTGTATATACTACAGAGAAAGAAAAAGAGTCAGCACTGTAATTTAATCTCAGGCTTTTAGATAGTTTGATTTAACTTGTGTCTTAAAAATTCCTTCCAGAGTTCTAACTTGAAACTCTGGACTATAATTTAATACATAGTTATAGGCAATTAGACATTTAAATACTGATTAATTTGTGACTTGCTTACCTTGTAAGCTTTATATCATGCTAATCACACTTCAGCTTTGACAATCTGTCTTTTATCAGACCAGTTTGTTGAATATATTGCTGCTGCAGTCTACTTGGCTTCTGTTCAGAACCACAACAATAAAGTATACTTTGTCTAAGGCCTGCATTGTGCATGCTTGTACAAAGGTTTAAGTTGCAAACTTGTGCAAACTGGAACATCTAAATGCCTCCTTTCTTGGGTTGAGACAGTTCTGCCCTTACCACTACTTTATCATGTATAACTACTGTTTCTTCCTGAAAAGTTAGTCCTCCTCTTTGCAAAATTGATGGCTCTTACATAGAGACTTAATAGAATTTGAGTAACTTCTGTGCGTTGTACTGATATTGTTTATATAATTAAAGCTTTGGGAGTTTCCTTCTACTTTGCCACAATAAATGTAGCAAAGCTTATTGTATGAGCACACTATAAAGGGTAAGCAAAACTGATTTTATTTTCTCACAGTTACCAGTGGTGGCATGGAGATCAAGGATGCTAGCCATCACGTACTCATCTCTTTCTGGTTCTTGATTGGTGCCAGCACTGCGAGATGCCTGCAGCTTTTTTGTTTTGACAAAGAAGGCTCAGAGCCAGGTTGAGTTGCAACATACAATTGTTGCTTCATATTTGTCCTATGCTTTTACCCATGGCATGGTCATGATGCTGGTAGCATTCCAGGCAGCATTACCAGTTCTTTGCTTTTACCTGTTCTCATTCTTAGCTTTTGTGACTGTTCTTATTCTCTTGGCTTGCTGCCTGTACACCATTTGCCTAACTCCTGCTCTGTAATTACTTCTTACGCTGCATGTGCTCTAGTGCAATGATTCCTTTACAGAGCAGGTTTCACCTGTGGTCTCTCGATACTCATTCACTTCAGGATACAGTTAGGCCTAGTTTTCTTTGAATCATTAAAAAAAAAAAAAAGAAAGAAAAACTACAACAAAACCCATGAAAATCCATCTTTTCCTCCTTGCATTTCATATTCAACTATGTCAGGTTTGTCTCTTGTGTAAAGTATTCTCTCCACATGGTGGTAATAAAATCAGAGGATAAAATGGGGATAGGTCTGGATTTAGCTTGTCAAGCTGAGATGGAGAAACATCTTGGACACTTAATGAAGTGCTTTGAACACTTCTAGCAGGCTCTGTTTTGGCTTACACCTTGTTGATACCCAGTAGTGTGAGAGTCTGGGAAAAAGACATGCATGGCTATGGTCTCTTTGGCTCCAAAATACAGCACTGCCTTGGACAACCCTGTGTTGATCTTATGTTCCTGAAAACCTACTGGGAAATAGATTTCTTTTTTTTCCTATAGTCCATCACAACTATAGGAAGGCTCCAGAAACAGTTCTGTTATTTACTGACTTGAGAATTCTGCTTGGCTAAACTTTGTTCATCTTAGAAGTCCAGTTCCTCATTTTCAAGCTTCTGTAAGTAGACGGGAATAAAATCTCGGGTTTTATGCTGTTGAACTAGCCTCTCTGTGTTCAATTCTGGGATTTTTTTTCCTTCTATTTATTTCATTTTAGAAATTAATTTCCAATAAAAAGACACAAGATTGGGGGGGTAGAGGACAGGGTCTGTCCATCTTTTCCTTCCAATGATTGAAATCCACAGGCAGGCAGATCCCACGTGTGGATTTTCTCAGAGGCTTGCTGTGTCGTCAGCACAGAGGCCATCATTGTGATGACAGTTTCCTCTAGTGCTGTCAGCTCAAGTTGTGTCCCAAAACCTTCATAATAACAGCTTTAATGACTGTGATAAGAAGAGATGAGAGCAGAAGGGGACATTTCACTCTTAATTAGAAAGCATTGGTGGACTGTCATTTATTGCCTACTACAAGAGATTTATGCCATTTGAGCAGAGGCACCAACAGCTACGCTAAGCTGACTTTGCCAACAAGTTCTGAGCTATGTGGTTTGGTTTTGGGAAACCTTCAGTTTGGGCCAGGGGGTTAGGCAAGTAGCCTCAAAGAGTACTTGTGCAATCCTGCATGGATTTGCCATTTCTTCTGTTTCTCCTTAAAAAAGTTCACTGACAAAAATAACAAATAATTGGCAAAGCATTGCAATATGACAGTCATGAAGAAGTCAACTACTGAGCTGACAGATGTAGAACTGTCTTTTTCTTGCTACTTCAAACTTACCCATATGTTCAGGTGCTTCCTTTGTGTTTCTTGCATCAGCATCCTGAGAAAGTCAACAGTGCAGAAAGACAGTGCCACCATGTTTTTTGACTTTATATGTGATGGTCGAAACTGATGTTCATCTGTCAGATGTAACTGTGGGAGTTCAAATGCTGTTTTATAAGTTGATCAGTTTTCCCTGCCACTAGAGGCAGTGCCTGACAGAGAAATAAGGCAATGGTCAGACGTGTTAACGACTGATTTTAGCCTAATGCCAGTCTCCCAAGAATCATCACTCTTGACAGCTTGAAGCTCCTTGTAAGGATGGAGACCTGGTCTATCTCAGCATGCAGCTCAGTCTGCTTAACTTCGTATTCTTGTAGAATGTCTTTAATAAGACCCTTTATATTCACATCTGACAACTGGGAGGCATGCAGGCTTCCTTTCTTCTGTCTGTCATTCATTAACTCTAATGAGACTTAGTGCCTTACAGCAGCACCAAACTCCCTGCTGCAGGCTGATTACCTGGGTCTCAGGAATGAGTATATGTGCTGGGGAATACTGCTGTCTCCTTTCCTCCTAACACAGTGTTTCTGTAGTGTCACCTGAATGAAATATCTACATCACCTACTTGTAAGGTAAAGGTATTAGTTGTAATTGAGAAATTTGAGACATTGTATAGTAAAAACTTGGAATGAAAACCTATACCACATACAGGTGCTGAGAGGTCATAAACAATGACATTTATAATTGCCATTACATGGTATTGTGCTAAAAAGATGTCACAGTTTAGCCCCACGCAGCTAAAAACCGTGCGGTTGAGCTTCCAAAATCCCTTACCCCTAGCCCTGCAGGGAAAGGGAAGAGGGAAATGAGAGGAAAAAGACATGTGAGTTGGAAACTAAAACTATAGTGTTAATGAAATTATAACAGTAATAATAGTGAAAATAATTTGGAAATAACAAAATATGCACAAATATATGAGGTTGTGCCCCCCCCCCCCCCCCNGTGGTCCCCCCCCCCCCCCTTGGTGGCTCTACATCCCCCCCTTGGTGACTCTACATCACCACAAATGTTTTAGAGCAGACATGAGGAAGTGGGTCAATGGCTAGGAGGGAACTGAACTCAGGAACTGGGTTCAGGAAAACATGGATCTGGGATCAGGAGCAACCAGACAGACTAGGTCCTCACTGGACATAGGCCATTGCAGAAGAAAGCAAGACCCTCATGATCTCTCAACTTTATACTGAGTATGACATTTATGGGGTAGAATACTCTGCTGATCAGTTTACAGTCACCTACCCTGTTTGCCCCTCCTTACAGGTGCAGCTCCATTTCCACCAGTTTGAGGATGGCCTTGGTTAAGTATAAGCATTGGCCTTTCTCCGTACTAGTGCCCTGTGTTATCTCTTTAGAGAAGAACACTATCTCAAAAACATGCAGTTAGTTTTCAGAGAAATGAAACTTAAAGCAACTGAGTTAGTCACAAAACTGACTCTAATCTACCTCAAACTCCAACAAAAGCCTCAACAAAGAGCATGCAATTGCAGCACCTGCAGAGTTCAGTGCAAAGTTGTGTAATATTTCTCTTCTGTGCTTTCGTTACAAAAATTAACCTACTCAGAAAGGTTTAATGGTGCATTTCTTTAGTAGACAATGCAAATGTTAATATACTTTGAATTTAACAATGGAGTGAAAAATCTTAGCATCCAATTTATTAAAATATCATTCTCAAAATAAAAGGGTTTTTTAAAGCATGTTTTCCTGGAAATACCAGTTGTGTAGGATTTTTAATACTAAAATCTTCAAATGCTATGGAATGCTTTGTGTCAAGTCTAAAAAGTGATATAAAACATTAGATTTGATCGGAATCTAACAAAATTGAGCTACTTAAGTGCAAGGATTTTTTTTGCTCCTTTTTTTTTTTTTTAAATACGTACCACCACTGGAAAAGGTCAGTATGAATTATGGAACTCTGATATAGTGAAAGATACTATGATAGAGCATTATGACCAACCTGATATTCGAGAAGGGCATATTAGATATTTATGTCTGACCGCACATGCCCCGGCAATCTCTGTTTGGCCCTGTCTCAGAGATGTATAGTTGCAGGTTGCTCTCCCCTTGCAGTGTCAGGTCATTCAGTGCTCTCACTGCTGCAATAGTTGCTCTGCGTGCTTCTGTGCACCTCCACACACAATCCGGAAGGTGATCATCCCATTATAGCAGTAGCAAATACTACAGTATGTGACTCTGATAGATCCTAAGTGAACTGATGCTTTTCCAAAAGCTGCTGCTGGGAGATTCCGTTTCTAGCCCCCAGGCATGGTGACAAAAGCTTGAAAGCTTAAGTCCTAAAAACTCAAATATCAAAAGATAGTATAAAAATTATCTTTTTTTCCTGTCATTGGGTTCCTTGCATCCATTGTTGCAATGTGCTTATTTATTTTTAAGGAAAGGAGATAGAAATCAGTAAGGTGTAGCAGCCAAGAACTCTGTTCTTGGTGCCCTGAGCACATGCTGGAACGGGCCAAGCTTTTGGGCTTCCTGCACCCTGCCGAGTGTTCAGACACCTCTGGAATACTGCAGCTGCCAATGATGCACCTTCAGGACTAAGTGAGCTATTCCCATTTGCTTTTTGTCGGGTCTGCAGCTGGACTACACTGTGCTGCTGTGATTCCTCTATACACTGGTATTAGAAGATGTCTGAAGGTTCTGGAAGCCCTTGGCTACCTAGAAGGATATGGGAGAAGGGGTCCATAATCCAGGCATTAGTACATACTAGAGAAAAACAGGAAATCGTGAGTCTATTATGGCCTGCAGGCACCTAGACTGTTAGACAGGGATGATCTTCTGTCACACACAAGTAAAACTCCTAGGTGTTAAATAAGTTATTTTTACTGTCTGATCATATCTTTGCATGGTGTTCCCCTTTACTGGAATACCCTTTCCACAGAAAACTATTCCAGCAAACGTCACAGCAGTTGGGTGATTAGCTGTGTAAGAGGTTCAATTTTGATCTGAGTCCTGGTTTCCAGAACATGCATGTCCAGAGACATTTCCCCTCCTTCTCATAACCACATTTTTGACTGGTGTCCAATTGCCAGGCTCAAACAAAATATGTTCACCAAAAAAAAGCAATTACACATCTTTTGTATTTTAAAAGACAAAAAAAAGTCTAAATGTATATTATAAAAATGATCTAATCTTATGTAAGGACCACCATGATGTGCAACAATCTGGTTTTGTTTTCTTTCTGATCGCATTTACATTTGGAAAGATTTTCTGTGTTCCATTTCACCTGAAAAACATCCAAGGAGTAGATTTCTCCTTCACATTGGATACAGATTTTATTTTTTTGTGCTCTTCTATTTGCCAATTTGAATGAACCAAAATCCTTTAATTACTGAAAAATCTTGAAATTGCAGAATATTGAAAGCAGCACTTTAAGTTGCAACTTCTTTTCAGAAAGTGTGAACAAAACAGCACAATTCCTAATGTTCTTACCCTAAAATTCTCAGAGCTGGTTCACAATATGAAAGTACAGAAGAAGCATAGGGTGGATCCTTGAGCATTCTTGGTAAGTTATGATTTCCATGCAGGACGCCAAAAAGCTTTCTGCTTCATCATTATTATCTCCGTGTTCTCTATAGAGGTGGGAATGTTCTTAGAGTGAAGGGGCACAGTGAGAACCTCTGCTTCTGTTACAATAACATTACATGTAGAAATTAGTCAGACACGAGTGAAGTAGATGCGTGTAAAGGTACAACATCTGCAAGTGAAACTGCAGTCAGGATCTATGGGTAATGCCTTTCCAGATGATGTGAGCCAACCTGATGCGCCACAGAAGGTCACTGGTCTGTATGAAAGAGGGCTAGGTATCATGTAGGCAGGGTTTTGTAATCTGCCTGAAGGTAAGTGGCTCAAAGTGACATGTTTCTGGGGCTTCAGGTTCTGCTACTTTTCTCTGCTTGCCTACACACCAAATGAGGAAAGTAGCTTGCTCCCAAGGCACAACTGACCAGGATTTTTTTCTGAGAAGTGCCACGTGGTTACAATGTCTAACCAAGCAGTTTCCTTCATTTCTTGCTCCCCAGCACCTGAAGCAGGACCAGAGTTTTAACTCCATTCCTGGGTAGTCCGTGGCTGTCTTATTTCCTGTAGGGCCACCTCTTGCCCCAATTCTGCCTGACTTGTTACATATCTGTAAATCTACGTTTGTAAATATACTTATATGAAGGAAGGTCAAGAAATCTTGCCTTTCTTTACCAAGGCTATGGATTCCCTATCACTTGAAAGCCCTAAATCAAAAATAGCATCTTTTCAAAGAGACACTCTTCACCCTGCCAAAATGAACAGTTTAAAGATTTTTGGGCAGTAAATAAGATGAGGGGAATACAACAGCCTTCTCTGATTTCAGAATACATATTCAATGGGTAAGCCCTGTTACAAATGCGTGCACGGGTAGTTTCAGAGTGACAGTTCTTTTCATGCAGTAACATCTGTTCATTGCTTTGCTATTATCCTGCTTAATGCTTGCCAGCAATGCAGCGGGAACGTTCAAGCCTTTCTGGTGATGAATTTTTCACTCTAAAAGCCAAGGTGTGCATCCCAGGGCTCTGGGGTGCTCTAACTGAATGGAAAGTCCAAAAGATATACAGCTCTGCTGTTTTCTTCAGTCTGGAGGCTGGATCTGTTTGTGTCAGTGATAACAGCACTGGCTGACATTAACAGATAAACAGACAAAACCCAGCAAATTTGCAACAGCAAATTAATGATGTTCCCCACCCAGTGAATGCTTGCTGCTATTGCAGACATGCTGACATGTTGAAAGCCACTTGTATTCTTCCACTATACCTGTATGTTACCTTCACCAGTCTGTCTCTGCAAGACACTTTAATTTTTAAATTAAGCCTCAGATACTCCTTCAAGCTTGGGGTGATTTTGCAGATGCGGAAGTTAAGCAAACCCTGACGAGTCAGCTTCTCGTGATTGTCTGAGAAGTCTGGAACAAATAGAAGATGAATGCAGTTTTGCTGAGTTCGTACTATGCTGTGATCCTCATGTTCCCATGTCTTAACCACATTCTTCAGGAAGCTGACTATGATTTGACATTAAAAACACCAGTGGTTTTCCATTGCCTGCTTGCTGGCCAAGTTGCTTTCTTGCCTCTTGTTCAATTATTGATTCTTTCTGTTCATCCCAGCCTCTGGGGAGAGAAGTTTTAGATCAGAGGAGGTAATGCTGGGACTCCAACCCCCAGTCCCAACTTGAGGAATCCTCATGTGAGGTTGGGGCTTTTGCTGCTCCTACAGAGCAGGAGTGTCATTGATGCCTTAAATATGTGAGGTCCTCTGGGGTGCCCACAAGCTGGTGTCCTTGGCAGCTAAATAATCATCTGGTTGACAGAGTTAATTAGCAACAGCAGTAAATACCCTGTATCTAACTGACTATATGCAGATGTTAGAGTACCATTAAAAATAGAGCATGTCTGTTTTTTATAAACTGTACCCGTACAGTGATTTGTCTCTTCAGTCCCCAACGTAACACCAAATTATGATGAAATGCTGATTCATCATGTAATCTGCTTCCCAAAGACTTGATTTGTTTGTTTACACACGTGAGGAAAGCGGAAGAGAGTTCACGCAATGCATCCTGCAGTCATTACTGATTTCCTTTCTGGTAGGTATAGCTACATTCTCTACATGAATGCACCTGAAATAACTTAGTAGGCACATTGAATTCCTAACACTGTAGCAGTTTAAGACTATATGAAATAAATTTCCAAATGGTTATCTTAAATATTATCCACCTTTGCCACCGAGGCAAAGGGCTCTGGAGCTAAGGAATCACGCTGGGGCACTTTACTTAAAGCAGTGACACTTGCAGCAGAAGTACAGCAGCAAAAACCAGTGGGATAGAGAGGGTTCTCCACCCTCCTAGAGTGGGAAAGGGTGGAGTCCTGATGAGCAAGTGGCAGCTTTGACTCAGCATGGGTAGGGACAGGAGTGAAGGTGGCCAGTCCCCTCTCATACAAGAGCAGCCCGCAGCAGCACAAGTGACCAGGAGTGTGGCAAACGTGATGGGCAAACAGGGCATGGCATGCCTGCAGGACTGTGACCTCACTGGCATCACACAGAGACATGCTGGAATAGATTCTATGACTGGAGTGTAGGCATGGAGGGATATAGGCTCCTTAGGAAAGATGGGCAATGGGGATGAGGAGAGGGTGTTGCCCTCTATGTCAATTCCCAGCATGGAGCTCCGCTCCAACTGGGTATGGATGAAAAGGCAACTGAAAGCCTAGGGGTCAGGATTAAAGGGAGGGCAGAGACAGGCATCATTACAGTGGAGGTCTGCTACAAGACAGCAGACCAGGTGGAGTGAGAGGATTAGGCCCTCTACAGACAGATAGCCTTGTGTTCGCAAGCCCTCATCCTCACAGGAGATTTCAATCAACCTGATATCTGTTGAAGGGACAAAACAGCAGGGTACAAGCAGTCTAGGAGGTTCCTGGAATGTGTTGATAACTTCCTTCTCCAAGTGATAGAAGGGTTGATAAGGAGAGGTACTATGTTACACCTTGTTCTCACCAACAAGGAAGGGGTAGTGGGGAATGTGAAACTCAAGGGAAGCCTTGGCTGCAGACACCATGAAATCGTGGGGATCAAGATCCTTAGGGCAGTGAGGAGGGCACACAGCAAACTCACCACCCTGGACTTCAGGAGAACAGACTTCAGCCTCTTCGGGGATCTGCTTGGTAGGGAACCATGGGATGAAGCCCTGGAGGGGAAAGGGGCCCAAGAAAGCTGGTCAGTATTCAAGGATCATCTCCTCCAAATTTGGGAGTGATGCATCCCAACACAGGGATGAGGGAACTAGTGGGTGAAGTGCTAAGCCACTATCCATCATACTTGAAAAGTCATGGCAGTCTGGTTAAGTTCCTGCTGACTGGAAATGAGGAAACATAACTCCTGTTTTTAAAAAATGAAGACCCAGGGAACTACAGACCTGTCAGTCTCACCTCTGTGCCAGGCAAGATCATAGCGCAGATCCTCCAGGAAAATCACATGGAAAATAAAGAGATAATTCATGACAACCAACATGTCTCCAATAAGGGCAAATTGTGCTTGACAAATTTTATGGCCTTCTACAATGGAGCTACAGTATTGGTGGATAAGGAAAGAGTAACTGACATCATCTATCTGGACTTGTACAAAGCATTTGACACTAAAACTGCACAACATCCTTGTCTCTAAATTGGAGAGGTATTGATTTGATGGATCTCTCAGTGGATAAGGAATTGTCTGGATAGTCACACTCGGAGACCTGTGGTCAATGACATTCCAAGTGGACACCTGTGACTAATGACATTCCTCAGGGGTTAGTATTGGGACCAGTGTTGTTTAACATCTTTGTTGGAGACATAGGCAGAGGGATTGAGGGTGCCCTTAGTAACTGCTGATAAAACCAATCTATGTAGTGTAGTCAAACACTGGAGGGATGGGCACAATCACAGGTTGAGAGGCAAATGGTTCAGTGGCAGACAGGAATGGTTGGACNAGCGCAGATCCTCCAGGAAAATCACATGGAAAATAAAGAGATAATTCATGACAACCAACATGTCTCCAATAAGGGCAAATTGTGCTTGACAAATTTTATGGCCTTCTACAATGGAGCTACAGTATTGGTGGATAAGGAAAGAGTAACTGACATCATCTATCTGGACTTGTACAAAGCATTTGACACTAAAACTGCACAACATCCTTGTCTCTAAATTGGAGAGGTATTGATTTGATGGATCTCTCAGTGGATAAGGAATTGTCTGGATAGTCACACTCGGAGACCTGTGGTCAATGACATTCCAAGTGGACACCTGTGACTAATGACATTCCTCAGGGGTTAGTATTGGGACCAGTGTTGTTTAACATCTTTGTTGGAGACATAGGCAGAGGGATTGAGGGTGCCCTTAGTAACTGCTGATAAAACCAATCTATGTAGTGTAGTCAAACACTGGAGGGATGGGCACAATCACAGGTTGAGAGGCAAATGGTTCAGTGGCAGACAGGAATGGTTGGACTTGATGATCCAAGAGGACTTTTCCAAAATGGTGATTCTATGGTTCTATGGTTCTATGGATTGAGAGCAGCCCTGAAGAGAAGGTCTTGGGAGTACTGGTGTATGAGAAGCTCAATATGAGCTGGCAATGAACTCTTGCAGCCCAGAAAGCCAACCACATCCTGAGCCGCATCAAAAGAAGTGTGACCAGCAGGTTGAGGGCGGTGATTCTGCCCCTCTACTCTGCTCTCATGAGACCTCACAGGGAGTACTGCATTCAGTTCTGGAGTCCTCAGCACGTGAAGGACATCTATCTGTTAAAGCAAGTCCAGAGGAGAGACACAAGGATGATCAAAGGGCTGGAGCCCCTCCCCTATGAGGACATGCTTAAAGAGTTGTGTTTGTTTTGGGGCAGCAGCCCCAGAGAACACGGGGTGGGGGCTTCCTCCCCATACCCCAAAAGCTGTGAGCCCCAGAACTCATGTGATTGGCCTCAGCCAATCTTATAAATAGAGCATTTTTATGTTGTTGGTTTGGGGTTTTTTTAAACTCCTCAGAGTGGTGAGGCACTGGAACAGGTTGTCCAAGGAAGGTGTTCAAGGCCAGGCTGGATTGGGCCTTTGGCAGCCTGATCCAGTGGGACGTTTCCCTGCTCATGGCAGGGGGGTTAGAATCAGATGACCTTTAAGGCCCCTTCCAACCCAGGCTATTCTATGATTCCATGGTTCTATGGTAATTAGAGGCCTAGTTATAAAATGAAAACCTGATACTCTTAACTTGCAGCACACATTACTGTGTTTACTCAACGATATTATTTTTAAATGCAAACAGTATTTAAAAAGTGCTAAAGATTTAACAGATCTACAGAAACAGCTCTGTGAGCTCTAATGATTAACAGTTCTAATTGAAAAACCCATTGTGAAAATTAATTTATAAGTTTTGCTGCAGCTGGCTTCTATGTTTAATTATCTTGTCATATAAATCTGGCTTTTATCAAGCGATAATATGCAGACAATCTCCAGACATGGATGAATAACCTGAAAAAAAGCCCGCTGTCTTAGAGTTGCAGGAAGTAATTGTTATGCTTAGTTGTTTTGCAAGATGTAGCTGTTTTAGGTCAAGAGATAACCTGTCTCAAGGCTATGAGAATTTATGGATGCGCTTAATTGACTTGTGAGATGCAGTTGTCTTAGGTCAGGAGGCAGCCTGAAAGGAGTCTCCAGACATGGTTAGATAACCTAAAAAAATAAACATTCTTTGAGGACTTAAATGGTTCTTTCTCTAAAACTCATCTATATAAAATCACAGAATAGTTTATATTGGAAGGCACCTTAATCACCCAATTCTAACCCCCTTGCCATGGGCAGGGACACCTCCCACCAGACCAGGCTGCCCAAGGCCCCATCCAACCTGGCCTTGAACAACACCAGTGACGGGGCAGCCACAGCTTCCCTGGGCAACCTGTGCCAGGGCCTCACCACCCTCATAGTGAAACAAAGAAATTACACTTAACAGTTTAATTTAACCATTAAGGCAGGTACACTTTATTCAGCACTGGAGAAGACTCAGGATTTCATAGAATCACCTGGTGG